>CAUYQG010255792.1:0-30201 GCA_963574415.1 Tarsius wallacei
GCCACCGCAGCCTCGACCTGCTGGGCTCCGGCGATCCTTCCGCCTCAGCCTTCCAAGTAGCTGGAACTACAGGCGTGCGCTACCACGCCCGGCTAATTTTTTGATTTATTGTAGAGATGAGGTCTCACCAAGTTGCCCAGGTGGGTCTCGAGCCCACGGGCTCAGGCAATCCACTCACGTCAGCCTCCCAAGGCACGGGATTACAGGCTGAGCCACCAAGCCCGGCTGATTTTTAGATCTTTTAAAATTTGCCACACTGTTTTCCACAGAAGTTGTACTAGTTTACACTCTGACCAACAGTGTAGAAGCATTCTGTTTTCCACACATTCTCTTCAGCACCTGTGGTTTTTACCACACTGAGATGCCACCTGACTCCAGTCAGGATGGCCATCATCAATAACTCAAAAAATAACAGGGTTGAAATTAAACATTTTTGTTCATGGGCATATGCATGATAAAGTTGACATCTGCTTACTTTAGATGCTGCTCCTCCGTTAATAATGGACTTGACAAAGATTCCCAAATCTGCGTGGTTCTCTTTTGACCGATTGCCTTTCACACTGACACCAAGCCCGGCAGATCCTGAATCATTGAGTGGAACTTCAAACGTCAGAAATTCTCTAGTGCCATCAGGTGTGAGAACAATATCCTCATCTTCTGCTTTCTAATAGGGAACAAAATAGCATAGCACGTTATATTCCAATGTTTCTTTCTTAGTTATTTTTAAAGATGGCTATGAGCACTTCTTTAATCACATGAGGCACAATATTTCCAGCAAAGTTCCACCACAAGATTCGTAACAGTGCATCTGTACCCACTCCAGATGATTCTTAGAACCAGCTGTTAATATTTTTATGTAGCACTTATATAAAAATTGAAACAACCTAAGCCAGATTTGAGAAACACAGGGGGAAAAATGTAGTGGAAAGACTCAAAATTTGTAGATTCCTAGAGTTTTGAAATTTTTTGTGTGTCTATTTATATATTCTAAACCACAGGAAAAAAACAGCAACAACAGGAACCAAAACACATACATATAATTCATTTGTCCCCTTTTTATTAGGAATTTCCAATGTTATTAATAGTTTACTGTTCACTAATGGTGTGTGTATTTATTCAACAATAACAAATCCTCATGATACAAAGTCAACAAAAAAAGATATTCAGGTTCAGAGAACCACTGAAGAGTTTTAACCTTCAACATCTCTGAGACAAAGTAGAGATAAACATTGGAGAAAAATTTTCCACAATATTGTATCATACATAATACAGCTAGTGAATGTTATTCAAGCAATCTTGTGTAGCTAATAAGTTGCATATCAAGGTTTAATTTCATAGTCACCAAGTACAGAAGACTGTTTAAAAATATCACACATTTAAGATATATAAATTATGGCTCAACTCCCTTAAAACACAGAGGAAGAAAGAAAGCTTAATGTATAACAATAATGAAACACAGTGAGATGACATGTCCTGTCGTTAAGAAATATTCAACTTCAGAAGAGGAAGCACTCTGCCTTCCCAGCTCCTCTTCAGCAATCCCACCCTCGGCCAAGACTTCAACCAGCATCTCTACACTGGTCATCTCTAAGTCCGTAAGGCTAAAACTCTTGTTCAAGCTCAAATTCTTGAAAGTCATAAAGCGCAGGCTCTTTGACTCAAAGCTAAATGCCTCATCTAGTCCTCCTACTCTTTTTTTGATTTTAAAATATTTCTCCAGCATCCACTTAGTCATTCAAGCTTGAATTGCCAAACTAAAAGAGAAGGATAAGACATATAATGGTACATAAGGGAGGCTAGAATATAATGTATCCTTTACAAGGATGATGCTTTTAAGGAATGTTCAAATTTACAAATAAAGTAGGCTATTGCAGATTGATAGTAAGTAGGTAGAATTCCATTTTTTCCTTTATACTCTACCAAATTTTAAAAAATTTCTAATATGAATCAAAATCAACATGAGAAAATAATTTATAAAAATAATTTGTGGATTTAATATGCAATCTCACATGTTTCAACTAGATTAAATAATTTTGGGGAGTATAGTATTTATCTGAAATTTTTTTAGATTGTCATAATATAAGCAATATGCTAATTTAAAATCTTCAAATCCATGGTAATGTGATTTTTAGAGTGATATTTCTAATTTACTAATGTTCGATGTTAACATTTTATGGTAGAACATTCTTTGTGCCATCTCAGAGGATAGCCTCATAGTTATTAAGGACAAAACAAGATTGTTAATGTGTTAAAAACATAAAAAACTATATAATAAATAACGCAAAATAAATACAAGTTGAAAGATACAAGACAATAGCTATGTTAACTATGAAGTAAATACATTTTAGCAACAAAATCCAGATAAAGCCTAAGCCTGCTCATTATGAAAATTTTCTTATATTTAAAATATTCTCAGAAAACAATTATAGCTTAAATAAAACCAATGTACTGGAGAGAAATAAAAATCAAATAGTCATATCAAATTATTGACATTCTATCACATTTATTATACAAAAGTATCTTTATATACATGCTTGTTCTATAAACATGAATGTTCAATTTACTTTTTTTTTGATTCACATGGTTCAAAACAACTAAAGAGTACCAAATAATGACTATGTGTGAATGAATAGCTCTGCCTCAGTATAAATCTGTCATAAAAATATGATGTAAAGATAAATTGTGATGCTTAAAATATAAAATATATCAATAGCACCAAAACACAAAAATTCCCTTCTGCATTAAATTCAGAAGCAACTAAAAGAAGAAATGACTTTCTCGATTAGTATTTATATTCCTGGAAAAGCTGCATTTGGAAAGACACAGAAAACAAAGATAGTCTTTAGATAACACATTTAGGTTTAAACATTCAATATGTTTACTTGGCCTCAACTCTGGAAGGTTCTTAATTGTCACTTACTAATTTGGATCTTCAGTTGGCTTTTTAATATTTACTGATTTTTGACATTTCCATAATGTTTTTTCTAAGGCTTAAAGTGTCTGTTTTTTTCTTTAAAAATCAAGATAAGTAGTTGCATATATGAAGACAGATTTTAATCAAGTTTAAATCATTTCCTAACTGCCATGCTCTGAACCTGTTTTAGGGAGACAACATTCTCCACAGGATAATTTCATTTATTATAAAAACTGTAGAATGGAATAATCTTCTTTTCTGACTTTCTTATCAAGTCTTTCATCATTATGATTAAATATATTTAAGTGGGAGACTGTACATTTCATCTGATATGTTATTATTAATCATTTTGCCTCTTGACATAAGGCTGAAAATAATGCCAGTTTTTAGAACTTAATTCTCTAGGAGCAAAATGTTCAAAAAAACTTTTGCTCTTCAAAAACCATTGGAAATGTAACCTTATAGAGCACTTCCACGAAGTTTTCTATCACCTTGTTATCCCATCTGAGTCTGCACCTTCTCAATATATATACATATATATATGTATATATATATATATATACACACCGTGAGTAATTTTTTTTTCCATCAACACAACCTGTCCATTTCTCCACTGGCATTTTTTTTCTTTTAAAGCCCAAAACAAAATGTCATCTTTGCTAAGCACATTGGAAATACAAAACCTGCTGAAAGGGTACTATGAAAGCTATTTACTTTCCCACTCTTCTCAGAACAGCAGAAAAGATGTACATTTATATCTGTGGTGAGGCAGAAAAAGTCACAAGTGGCCACTACCATGGTCCAGTTTTCCTGCTTCCCCAAATAACAATGCAAATAACTTCAAGGACGCAACTGGCCCACAGGCCTCTCTACAATTAATCTGCAGCAATGGTACTCAACACCAAAAAGAAAATAACCGTTGATTATGTGCAGCAGCAGAAAAACCGTCATGGGAAGAGGGATCTCTGAGCCTTGGACATTTTGATAAGAGTGCACAAAACATTGTAAAGAGAGGCAAAAGAAACATGGGCACATACCATGCAAGACTACGCATGAGTGCAATATCCAATTTTGGACTCTGCAAAGATAAATGGCTAAGCGAACATTTAACCACTCCACTATAATTCATTGATTTCGCTCCCAGCACATACCCTTTTATATAGAGTTATCATAAATGCACAAATTTCTGATAAATTAATAACAAAAGCACGAACACTCCCATAACAAATGGGAAAGAAATATAAACAAGCCATTTGGTAAGGAAAGATGAATGGACAAATACATAAACCTCCTAATACAAGATTCAATCTTTCTTGCAATGAAACATACACAGATTAATCTACCAATAGAAGTTATCAAATTGCTCAATATCTTTTCAATGAAATCCAACAATGCAAGAGATGAGGTGAAATGGGCACATTCTTATACCGTTGGTGAAAGTATAAAAAGGTACAATATTTTACAATACTTATAGGAAGCCAATTTGACAACACTTATCAAAAGCCACTACATTTAGCATATTGTTAACTCAGAAATATTAGTTTTAGCAACATGGCCTTAAAAAACAAAGATTTAACTGTGAGGATATTTAGTGTGTTAATTACAATAGCTAAAAACCAGTCGGACATGGTGGCATATGCCTGTAATCTGCACTTTGGGAGGCAGAGGCAAGAGAATTGCTTGAGGTCAGGAGTTCAAGACCAGCCTGAGCAAGAGAAGGACCTCCTCTCTACAAAAAAATTTTTTAAAAATTACCGTGTCTGTGGTTATCACATGCCTGTGGTGACTGCTACTCAGCAGACTGAAGTGATAAGATCACCTAAGCCCAGGAGGTCAAGACTGCAAGTGGTGAGCTATGATCATGCCACTGCACTCCAGCCTGGGAGACAGTGAGACTCTGACTTAGGGGTAAAGCTAAAAACTGAAAACATCCTGCATGTATTACACGAAGTAAATTAAGATGTATCTACACAATAGCATGCCATTCAGCTAATAAAGTGTCATTGGAAAATATTCTGTAAGACTGAAGAGGATTTATGAGTAAGAAATTGGGTTTTACCTTGTGGGTTTTCATAACTTCCAGTACGTCACCCATCAAAAACCTCAATACCATATAAACTGTTTAATTTCTCCCTTCACATATCAAAAGAAGCTTCACAAGGGAAGGATTTATGTCAGTCTTCACTTGTGCCTGGGACATGACATTTATTAGCTATAGGATATGTCTCTGGGACATGATATATATTAGCTTTATAGGTAGAGAAGAAAATCACTTTTAAAAATACATCAAAATGATGACACCGAAGTCAAGCATTGCAAGTGACTTTGATTTTCTTCTTTGTTTGACTAAATTTTCTACAATCAATATGCATTACTTATATAATATTTAAAAGCCCATTGTGTACCATTTATTTAATTCTCCTTCATCAAAAGCACAATATAACAGTGGGGCAATTGGCAGACAGTTTTACAGGTGGTCCCTGACTTACAATGACTCGACTTTCTCAATTTTACTAGGGTGTCTACAGACCCATTCTGTGTTTCACTTTCAGTACAATACTCTATAAGTTACATGAGGTATTCAATACTTTATTACAAAATAGGCTTTGTGTTAGATGATTTTGCTCAGCTGTAGGCTAACGTCAGTGTTCTGAGCATATTGAAGACAGGCTAGGCTAAGCCATGATGTTTGGTAGGTGAGGTGTGTTAAATGCATTTTTGACAATGACATTTTCAATGTACAATGGTTTTATTGGGACATAATCCCGTCATAAGTCAAGAAGCCCATGTATGTGTTGAGCAGGGCCTGGTGCTGACGGAGGGACGACAGGTAAAGGAGGAGCTCTAAGAAAACAATTATGCCATGACGGCAGACCCCCATAGGTTCACCCATCACAGAAATTTTCATAGGAATTAAAGGGAGGATACACTTTCCCAACATACAGAAATTAAGGAAAATGCAGGTATTTCAGACAAATATGAACAAACAGTTATATCTTTAATTAAGGGGAGGATTTTTTAAATGGACAAAATTATCTCAGTATATTCATTTTTCTTACATAAAGAATAATCTTCCAGTCACACTTCAGAGTTTAAGCTCTATATTTTAATTTATCTCATAAGTGAGATCAACACTTATGTACATTATTTGTGCTGGTATTTTAAGGCTAATTATTCTTATTAATAAAGTCACAATGTCATATTTGGCTTTACTGTGCTCTTTTCTAATCTGAATGGTAGATGCCAGATAAAGTTAAAAAGATTTTTTAAATTCCTGCATGATTAAAAAATACTGAAAAAAATGTTTCGCACAGTTATTACTCTCTAATGTTAAACCCCCTACCAAAATACCTATCCAATCAAATAAACATCATGCAGATCCAAATTAAGGAACATTCTCAAAGTAATCTGCTCTTCCAAATTTAATAAGTGGCTCAAAATAATTTGCTCTTCAAAAATGAAAAGCAAAAACAAAATGAAGAAATGTTCCAGATGAAAGGAAACTAGGGAGACATGACAACTAAACTTCATGCATGATCCTAAACTGAAATTGGACCAAATTCTATTCTTATTTGCTTACATATTCACTTCTTCATTCATTTATGCTATGAAGGACATTAATTGGGACAATTACAAATGCTATTCGATCAATGTTAGTTTACTGATTTTGTTAATTATATTGCAGTTACATAAGAAAATGTTGGGCAACCCCCTCGTGTCCCCTCCCACTGTGAGAGCTTTTTTGTCCTCTTAATAAATCCTGCTTTCTAAAAAAAGAAAAAGAAAAGAAAATGTCCTTATCTTAGGACAGACAAACTGAAGTATTTGGGGGCAATGGGGAATTATGTCTATAATTTATTCTCAATTCAGAAAAAAAATTATATAGGGGAAGGAAGATAAGGATAGGCAGAGGAGTGAGGGTGGGAGTAGAGAAGAGAAATGACCTATCAGATATGGCAACATAGTAAGAAACGAAAAGTGTAGGTAAAGGGTATACTAGAGTTCCTTGTACTACGCTTGAAACATTCCTGAAATTCTAAAAGTTCAGAATAAAAATTACATGTAGCAATTAATCCAGAATAGTTATTATCATTTTTATCGTCGTGCTGAAAAAGGATGACAACACACACACACACACACACACACACACACACACACACACACAACACCAAAAACTAAGAAATCCTACCTGAGGGAAAATACCAAATATTAACCAAATATTAACAAATCATTATCTTACTACAGTAATAGTAGGTAATTTCAAATGAATTCCTTAAAAACTGGTAAAGAGATTTACTACATAAAATCATTGCTATTTCTGTAAAATCATGAAAATACTATTCAATTCCAATTTTGGAATAAGATTGTTTAAAAATAAGTCTGTTTCAACATTTGAAGTTCTAGAAGTAGTACACATCTTATAAAATTTGTTATGACAAGAGCAACATTCTATGCTCAAAATCAAATGCAGGGGTCAACATATAATTAGTATATATCACTACAAATCTTCAATGAAGACTCATATTAGAGAGTTTTGTACACTTCCATGTTTGTTCTCTAGAGTATTGAAATTAATTTACATTCTAGGCCAAAAGAAGTATTTAAGGATGAGTTTATCCCAAAGAATATACACTGTTTTGGATGAAGAGGTGATAGGTCACACAATTACTCTCCTATTAGGTTGCTATTTGCTTTGTTTCATTCAACTGTTTGCTTAAAGTAAATCAAGATGGCAGCCTATACTTGATTTACTATAACCATTAGCTAAGTGAACCTATTAATGGTCATTCCTAATTCTGAGCTCATTAAATTTCCAAATTGGGGCTATAACCTTTCTGAAGTTAGCCTTATCAAGATGTCTCCTGATCTTCAGGAACGTTCCTAAAGAACCCCAGCGTAACCCTATAGTTTCTGTAGGGAGAACTCATTAACTCTTTTTAAAATGCACTTTGGATTCTTGAAATTTAAGTGTGTATTATATCTTATATTCATAGTATAGCATTATCCCTAAACTATATTATTTTCTAAAGCTCTACTTTGGCCCAACAGTTCTGTATTAATTTAATATACAATTACATTTGTATAAGGCCCTAGCCAAGAGCTCTTGGGGGCATCCAAAGCCAGTTTGCATTAGTCCTATGTAAGCCTATAAAAGAAACTAGCAGTTTGCTAAGTCAAGGCCTCACAGTCATTAGGTAAATTTACTACCTCATTGTGGTAGTTATTTTCTTTTCTTTTGAGTTGGAGCCTCTGTCATCCAGGCTAGAGTGTAGTAGCATGCTCACGGCCACCGCAGCAACAACCTGCTAGGCTCAGGTGATCTTTCTGCCTCATCTTTTCAAGTAGCCGTAAATACAGGCACACGCTACCATGTCAGGCGAATTTTTTTATTATATTGTAGAGTTGAGGTCTCGCCATGTTACCCAGGCTGGTTTCCAACCCATGCGCTCAGACAATCCCTCGGCCTCCCAAAGTGCTGGGATTACAGGCTTGAGCCACTATGCCTGGCCATGGTAGTTATTTTTATGTGTCAACTCGGAGGGAGTTTTTGGATGAGAGTAACATTTAAGTTGATGAAATCTGAGTATATTAGATTGCCCTCCAGGCCGGGCTTGGTGGCTCAGCCTATAATCCCGTGCATTGGGAGGCTGAAGTGAGTGGATTGCCTGAGCCCGCGGGTTCAAGACCTGTCTGGGCAACTTGGCGAGACCTCATCTCTACAATAAATCAAAAAATTAGCCAGGCGTGGTAGCGTGTGCCTGTAGTTCCAGCTACTTGGAAGGCTGAGGCGGAAGGATCACAGGAGCCCAGCAGGTCGAGGCTGCAGTGGCCGGGAGCATGCCACTGCACTCCAGTCTGGGCAACAGAGTGAGACTCCCACTCAAAAAAAAAGATTGCCCTCTGGAATGTGGGTGGGCCTTGTCCAACCAGATAAAGGTCTGTATAGAACAGAAAGACCAGCCACCCCCAGCAAGGGAGAATTCTCCAGCAGACTGTCTTCAGTTTTCATCTGCACTAGCAGTTATTCTGGGTCTCTAGTCTGCAGGCCTTTGGAAGGAATTCGAATACTGACTCTCCTTGGTCTATGTCTGTTATTCTTCAGACTAGAAATGCATCATCCCCTTGTTGGGTCTTGTGCCTGCCAGTCCACACTGCAGATATGAACCTACTAACCTCCATAATCATGTGAGCAAATTCCTTACAACAAATCTTTACATATATGTGCAGACGTATACATATATACACACACAGAAATATATATACATACACATACTATTTGTTCTGTTTCTCTGGAAAACCATAATACACCCAGCATTATCTAGTCCAACCTGAACATCATACTCCAGGTAAATAAACTTCACATGCTTTCCAAAGGCAAAGAAGTCTGTCTAAGACACAGAGCAGGTGACTTGGAACCTTGCTAAATAATTCAGCTTTCTGTTCAGTTTTGAACAGGTAACCTAAAACTAGAGATTCTAATCTTCCACTCTTGTTAACTTATACAGTATTTGGTAGATATACTGGGAATTTAACTCTCAGAAATTTAAAAGATCTAGTAGCTGTTGACCCTATTCATCTAATTGTATTTTACTTATTAGACTCAATCAGTTGTGGGTTGTTAAAACAATCAACCAACAAACAAATTAATGGAGTTTTTACTTTGGGTAAGTCTAGGAGCTACGTACTTTAGGATATTTGTTTTCAATGTGCTTACAATCACATAAAGATGGAAATAATATCTGAGAATGTAAGTGATAAAGCGAGATAAATTCCTTCTACAAATACAGACAGCAAATAGAGACAAATATGAGGAAGAATTGCAGAAGGAAGAAAAGACTAGTTCTGGTCTAGGAAAGTCCTAGGAACAAGGCAAAAGTGAGTAGGACTCAGAAGTGACTTGTCCATGTGGAAAGGCAAAGAAGGGGAGAGCAGCTCAAATAAAGAAAAAGTTTTTACAAAGTTGGTGGCCAGGCTGGGAAAAGACACAAGTGTTCATAGAAAAGTGAACAGAAATCACTGATACTAAGTAAATGGTAGAGCATAGGTATCCATTCATTAGCATAGGTATCCATTCATTAGCAAATATCAAAAAATCAAGACAATCTCTTGTCACCATCTTGACGAATGAGATGCCATCTGAGTCTGGAGTTCTTTTTTTACTCTGGCAAAATCAATCATAGTTTATCAACATCAAAAGTGGAACTCATACTGGACTACCTTAAACTATAAGCATATTTAATTTTTTTTTTTAACTCCACAAGCCATGCTGTTCCACCACAACAACCCATATCGAGAGGTAAAATCTGCCCTGCAGATTCTGAAGTCAGACAACCTGAGTTCAATCCTGGCTCCTAGAATTGACAGATCCTAAGTTGAATTCTCTTTTCCTCTCCTTTAAATAGGATAATATCACCAACTAAGACACACGCATTGTAAAGATTAAATGAGCTAATCCACATAAAGCGCTCTGCACAATAACGGATAAATAAGTGTCAGTCACTGATAGTACTGCAATGTGTTCAACATTAAAGGTGAAAGAAACTATCTTCTATTTTTTGTGAGCCTGCATAAATCATGTATAGTTCCCGAGAGTAATAATCTATCTCTTTCAGGAAAAGAAAAAGAAACATACCTCTAACCATAGGTATATTTCCTGTGGTTTGAAGTAGATACACCACGGTTTGCTCCAAAAATCAACTCTGAAAAAGCCCAAAATGAACACTGTGCAGAGAACTCAGATTTGCAGTGAAATTACTGGCACTCCCACCTACCCCTCTTCTCCCTCATTTCTAGGCTCTGAGAAAAAAAAAAAAAAGATAATCCAGTATTTCACAGACCTAGAATCTAAAACAGAAAAAAAATCACTAAGAAACAATAATTAAAATACCAAAAGCCTATCATGGAGTTTTTCTAGAGCTCTACTATGTACAAGAACTGGCACTATTTAAAGAGCCTGAAACAGACCCTTGACATCAAAAGGTACAAATAGGCAGAGATTCTACCTCTGTCAGTTTCTTAGGTTATAATGTTAACATTAAGCCTTTTACAATCCAAATTGGAATTGCATAGCCAGAGCACAAAAAGAGACACAGATGTGAAAGGGCATATTTAAAACAAAAAAGAAAGAAAGAAACAAGCTTCTTTTCTCCCCAAAGCAAAACTCTGCTTTTGACTTAGTTTGAAAAACTTGTATTAGGTAAAAAAAAGTTCCCAACTGTAACCAGAAGTCACACACATGTATATGGGACTTCCTTCTTTTAGGTGACTCACAGTTGCTCTGGCATACTGTCTGGGATATTTAAAGTTTGCACTTCTTAATGGGACACCATACTGAAAGTTGCCTCTTTTCTCATTTTTTTTTTTTTGAGTGCAGTGGCATGCTCACAGCCACCCCAGCATCAACCTGCTGGGCTCAGGTGATCCTTCTGCCTCAGCCTTCCAAGTAGCCGGAACTATAGACGTGCCCTACGACGCCCGACTAATTTTTTGATTTCTTGTAGAGATGAGGACTTGCCAAGTTGCCCAGGCTGGTCTTGAACCCATGGGCTCAGGCAATCCCCTTACCTCAGCCTCCCAAAGTGTTGGGATTACAGGCTTGAGCCACCTTGCCCAGCCTTCTTTCCTCTTAGTGACTGAAAAGTTTGTGGTGAATCACCAGCTTCTGAAACAAGACTGACTACATGTTTTGGAAGAACATGCCTATATTTCCTACTTATATCATCATTTTCTATCTCAGTTTGTCAGACATTAAGATGCAGTTTGCATGTAAAGTCATTCTGTTTTTCAAAAGTTCTATGATTTAAGATGCTAAACCACAAAGAAGTGCCTCTTCCCCCAGGGATCACGTCGTATATACCTCCCCTGAAAGCATTTTGCAAGTATTTCATGGTATGGTTACAAAAGTTATTGTATCTACATAATAATACATAATAAGGACAGGCATTCATTACCCAAAGTTATCAGAGAAGTTTTCATGTTTTCTCTTAAGACTCATTAGTATGATTTTAGGTTTAAATTAATCAACTGACATTTTTTTATGTATGATGAGAAAAAGAAATCTAACTTTTCTAAGTGAATGTATGATTATTCTAAACACTAAGTAAATCATCCTTTTGCTAATTCAAAATGCCATCTTTAAAATACATGCACATACATACTTACACCACGTCTGTTTCTATAATGTCTAATCTGTTTAATCTACTTATCTATTTCTGTATCAATACCATGCTGTTTTAAAAACTGTAGCTTTATATTTTGCCATAATCATTTTCTTCAAAAATAGTAAATTGCTATTGTACCTCATTTTATTATTTAGAATCAATTTGTCCAGTTTCTCCCTCTAACCTAATCCCCCAGAAAACAAATACTATTGTGATTTTGATTAGATGCCACTGACATTTAATTTAAACAAAAAATTAAGGCTACGAATGTTCTAAAATGCATACTTACTAACGTGCAATATTCTCAAGGTTGTTTACTGATTTGTCACCCATTTTAGATTTACGAAATTTTTCAAAAAATAATATTTATTAGTTCAGAATAGTCTGTTTATGAATCTGTACAGAAAAATCACACCTATTCATTATGTAATTCAAATCCTTTGTATTCTTTTTTTTGGAGTCAGAGTCTTACTCTGTCACTCAGGCTAGAGCAGTGGCATGCTCACGACCATGGCAGCCTCGACCTGCTGGGCTCAGGTGATTCTTCTGCCTTGGGCTTCCAAGTAGCTAGAACCACAGGTGCATGCCACCATGCCTGGCTAATTTTTTGATTTATTGTAGAGACAAGGTATTGCCAAGATGTCCGGGCTGGTCTCGAATCCCTGGGCTGAGGCAATCCTCTACCTCCCAATGTGCTGGGATTACAGGCATGAGCTGCCATGTCCAGCTCTGTATTCTTACTTTTAAAATAACAATTTTGGGAAATGTTTATACTAACACTACTCACTGTGGGTATGGTTTTGTTAAATTGTATTCCTACTTACAACAGTTTGGGAATGATATGTTTTTGTGCAATGTTGTTTGACATAAAAAATACCATGTTAACATTTCTTCTGGATATTATTTGTCAATATAAAATGCCCTTTTTGCCCCATGTAGAGCATCATCACAGAGACTGATAGGGTGAGCCTTACTTTCACTATGTTTGTTCTGCCTGCTGGAACCAAACTTAATCCTTTATTTCCAGCCTTGATTAGAATGTGTCTTTAAAACAGGAGGTAACTATGTTTGCATTTAGTGTGAGCTGTGAGTAGTTGACTTTTATTAAGAGAAAATACTTCTTTCATAGCTATTATGAAACTATGTTTAGCATAATACTAAGAAATCATTTTACTTTTCCTGTTTATGATACTTTTATTGTATTCTCTTAGTGCTCCCTTTTTGTTCTCATGACTGAATCAAGTTTGTTTTTACTTCTTTTTCCATTTTGTAGCCTTTTACAGCATTTCACAACTCAGGAAATATTTTGCATATCTGTCAAACTGCTAAGCTCATCAATTTTTGGTCCCTCTTATTATGCAAGTGAATAGAAAATTACTCTAATATCTCTCTTTTTATGTCTGTCTAACCAAAAATAATTACAAAATATACTCCACTTGGGGTACTAACAATGTCACCTTAAAATAAGACCACTTTGGAAATTAATGAACTATGTATTAACTATTATGAGCCAGGAAAAGACAGGACAAGTAACTTCATATTAAATTAGTAAGAAGTTAGTTCCGTTTATCTTTCCAACATCTCTGCATCCTGCAAAAGACAAAGCTCTTACCGTTTCTTTTGGAATCTGCATCTGGCTTGGCTCTGCATTCTAGAAGAATTGAAGAAAAACATAAATACAGACTGACCAAAGCCATCTTCAACACACAGGGACACAATGCTTTATTTTAAAGGAAATTTTTTTGATTCTTAAAATCCATAATATATATATAAAGGATGATTATACTGTATTATGGCTGATGTATTAGTCTTCCAAACTTTCATTGATGTGTGTACTTATGTGTGTGTTTTAAGAACTTTTTCTAGATGGAAATTTTTACCTGCTCATTCACAATCAATCATGAACTTATTATTTGGAGGAAAACAAATCTCATCAAACCGCTTTCATGGTACTGTCTCTAATTTTTATTTTTTAATTTTTCCAATCAAACCTAAGTTTTAAGGTATAGGATCACTTGATAGCTGGACCAGATAATAACAGTCTGAACCACAGTCTTAACCATAAGCTTTCTACTTTAAAATATTACACAGAAAATAAATGTGTGCTTTTTTTTCAGGTAATGTAGAGTTGCTTTAATTACAAAGGTGCTTACAAGATAGATTTATTACAAGGCACTATTATTGAAAGTATTTAGATGTAGACACACAGAATTTAAACAGAAACCCCAAACAGTGGAAAAGAGTTACGTCAATTGGACTTAAAGATCATTTTTAAATGTACCCCCAACCTTAACTTTAAGTTTTCAGGATTTTATTCTTTTAAGCCTTGAAAAGCAGCTGCAATGTGCATAATAGACTGACGGCCTACTGGCTCACTCCTTAATGAAAAGCTCACAAGCAATAAATTAAATAACCAAAAAAAAAAAAAGTAGGCAGCAGAAGGGAAAAACAGAAGCCTGGAAGATCAAAATTGGACAAGGAGAACCTGAATAACCTTAAGCTGGCTCTATGCTGGCACGCACTTTGGAAAAGACTGCTGAAGAGCAGAGTCTAAGCTTTGGCAATCTAATAATGCTAACTAGTGCCGCTCGGAGACACGCAGGAAGAATTAAAGCTTCATCAAATCACGTGGAAAGCTGAGTTTTTTTTTTAAGTGCTCATTTACAATTTAATAGAGACATCTCCAGATTTAGGATCAGGTGGCATTTTAAGCACAAAATTGGATAACAGTGGGGGGAAAATGGAAAACTGAATTTAAATTGGGAAATAATGCATTAAACATTTTTAAATATAAAGAAGTTTTCATAATTTATTCAAAATCCACTTAAAACAAAAGTGTTCACTTTTCAATCCTAGTGAAATCTGAAATTTCTACAAAATCAAATTTCAGATCTGTGGGTAACCAAGAGATGGGATATTCATGACTAAAATTTATCTTTATTTTAATTTATAATAAATAATTATAGAATATATGAAATTTATGTGAAGAATACAAATATTTATTTTGCTTACAATAAAAGGAATATTTTATCAACCATGGTATATCATTCTTGAAGATATAACTTAAGAGAATTAGGGTTAAATGACAAACTCAAGAACGGCACTCCTAAAACCTTGCCACTCTAGTTTATACAAATTAATTGTAGTTCAGAAAAAGATACAAGCTAGCTGAAGAAGTGTCAAATATTCTCAGATTATCCAAGTAGAATCTGTTTTGAAATATTTAAAATACATTTGTACTTGAAATAAAATAATTTTCTTACCACATCTAAAGATAAAGGCAACTCCTCCAATTGTGCCATTTTTATACATACATAAAACCTAACACTTTTGCAGAGAACTATTCAGAACTACGTAAATTTAGACACATATTTCATTTACACCAATACCATGTAAATGCCCGTCTAATAGTTAGACATATTGATATATGTATAAAAAATGAAGTAGATAGGTTACAAACAAATGCCTTTCATTTCATTTATGTCATTTCAAATAATGCTACCTATATTTATAATTAATAGCCATGGGGCTTACAGCCACTTGGGTCTTTTTAGTTTCAGTAATAATTGTTTTTTTAAAGGTAGTCTTTTCACATAACAGTAAGCAAGCATCTTTATTTGGCTTAGTGACATGTACCACAAAAATGTAAAATATGAAAATGTGTCATATGTAGAGGGGAAGATGGCAAGCTTTCAGCGACAGCCTGTGGAGTGACAGTTCTGAAATAATCAGCATCTCTGTATTCAGTCAGTCCATCTGAGAGTGTACAGTGATAAACATTTGATGCCCTAGAAAATATTCCTACAGTCTTTTATATACTACTCCATTCATTACTCAGAATTCCCATTTCTAAAACTAAGGTAGTATTAGAGAAAAGAACGCTTGTATTGATTTGTGGCTGAAAGAAATACAACGTATAGTATCTTTTTGGAAAATGTCTCAATAAAAAAAAAAAAAAATCTGCCATGAGGTAGCTAACACAGACCCCTGGCTCCTGTGCATCCAAAATCTTTCAACTGCTCTAAATTTACACACCAATTCCCTTGGGTGGAAGACGTCTTCCTGACGAAAGACCAGAAGGCTCACAGTTCCTTCCATCTTGGTGCTTCTCAACAGGGAAACGACTTCCTCTTGAGATTTGCCTGCTAAATCTACTCCATTTACCTAAAACAAATAAAAGGTTTTCAGTCACAACCCTGTGCAAACAAATAAGAAGAAAAGGCACACATTCTAGGACTGACCCTATCTGCTTTGGAACATAACTCATTTCATGCAAAAGTCTGCCATGATCTGGTAACCTCTAAGGTTTTGTGGCTAATAAAAAAAATCAGACCAGATCTTAGAAGCAAGAGAGGAAGTAGGCAATCTTTTAGTGTTCATCAATAAACCAAAAGCGGCAACCACCAGAGCATTAACAAGTAACAAACAAATATAGTTAAAAATGTCAAGTTAACACAAAACGTATGGGCTTTGAACTGAGATTTTTTGATGGCCATGTATCTCATTGGTTTTCTTCTATCAAAATAAAAAGGCATTGCTTTTATAAAGGGTAATAAAAACACACCAGACATATTTAGATATAAATATTTTAACTTTCAATAAAAATTTGCTGACAAATATGAAGAAAAAATGTTTATCCTTAAAAGTAGACATCACTACACACTAAACATTTTTTGAAGGAACAATATTTCACCTCAAGTTTTTTTAATATTATAAGAGAATTCAAACAGGGAAAAGATTTAAAACAAACTATTTTTAGAGAATCTCATTATTTTAACTCACAGGAAGTATAACAGCATTTTCGGAAAGCACTATATGTTTAACAGAAATGAGAACATATGTTTCTTTTAAAAAGTTATTCCATATTTTTCTCTTTTGACAAAAATGGCATTCTGTCCAAGGCAAATAAGTTTATTACTTAAATTGTTACATCAAATTTTTCTGTAGTTAAAATATGTTTTAAAACACTTTCCCTTCTGCTAAACAATGTTATGTAGCTCAAAGTACTACTATTAAGAGCTTGCAGGAAATAGATAATGCAAGTTCAAAGATGGTGAAAAAAATTCTAGACAATGAAGAAAAAAAGTCACCTGACACTTTTCTTTTTGTATGACTCCAAATATCCAGACACCCAGAAAAACTGCCCATGGAACTGCTGATATTGTCTATTATAACTGCAAAAGATTGGGTTTAAAGCATGCAAAAGTGAAGTTTCAATGTTAAGACAAAGCTGACGGCTATAGAAAATAAAGCCCAACTCTGAAGGCATACAGGTTGCAGGCCATTCCCACTGCTCAAAAGGAAAAAGGTCTTTGTGATACGTTGAAAGCAAAGCAATTATGTGAAGAATGAAAAAGTAAAGCAAAAATAAGGTGCTTTTCTTTAGAAAGAAAAAGGGCAGGCAGGAAGGTGGGGAGGGGGGAGGGAAGGAAAGAGGAGAAAAAAGACATTTTTTTTTTTGACTTACAAGCAAGGAGGACTGGATTCAAGTCCCAGCTGAAGCTCTTACTAAATTAAACAATCCTAAACTAATATTACTCCATTAATACCCCATGGACAAGTGACCCTTCCTGAAAGCAACACCCTAAACATAACTTGTACTCCAATATTTTCTGTTATTATTGTTCCTCTTTTAAAAATGTCATGCATCAGATAACATGGAAAGTGTAAAGCAGAAATATATTGCTTTGTGATACCTACTTCTGCTAAAACATAATTTAATTTCATTTTTTATGAAAATGTTTTTAAAAATTGTTTCTTGGAAACAGAACGTTTCAAGAATTATGAAACATCTTACTAAAGAAGTTACTCACAGCCGGGCTCGGTGGCTCAGCCTGTAATCCCGCGCCTTGGGAGGCTGAGGTGAGTGGATTGCCTGAGCCTGCGGGTTTGAGACCCGCCTGGGCAACTTGGCGAGACCTCATCCCTACAATAAATCAAAAAAAATCAGCCGGGTGTGGTAGCGCACACCTGTAGTTCCAGCTACTTGGAAGGCTGAGGCGGAAGGATCACCGGAGCCCAGCAGGTCGAGGCTGCGGTGGCCAGGAGAGGCCACTGCACTCCATTCTGGGCGACAGAGTGAGACTCCAACTCAAAAAAAAAAAAAAAAAAAAAGTTACTCACCTCTATAAGTCTGTCTCCTGCCTTAAGTCGGCCATCTTGAATGGCAGCCCCTCTTGGGAGGATGTTTTTCACATAAATTGGAGCTGAGCCTCCTATTGTTACATCTCGGGAAGTGATGCTGAATCCTAAACCTTCTGTACCTGAGGATGTAAAAGAAAAAAAAATAAGTAAATAAAATGAGATCTCTTCAACTTTGCGGATGTATCATGCATAAAGAATGTGTTACAATTCTCTCGCTCAACTTGACATTTTATAACTTTCATAATGGCCCATGTTTCTTCTGATAATTTAAAAGTTGTAATAAATTTTTCAAAATAGACTAAATTATGGAAGTTTTAAATGGATTATATATGAAAAGTCATTAATCTAAGAAGAAATGGCAATCTTTTCAAAAGCAGATGAGAGTTGATATATAAATATACCTGCTAAAAGTTTTTAAATCAATCTAAGTCTTTGAGTATAAAATTCACTGCATGAAGAAAGAAAAAACTTATATGAAGGCCCATAGTGCTGCAAAACTTAAGTATCATTGTAATGATATCCAAATGTGAAGGGTAGAAGGAGGGAGTAAGGGAGGAGAAAATACTCAGGGAGACAGAAAAGGAATAGTAAAAGAAGAAATATTTCTAGAAACAGATAATGAAACTCCCAAAGCCATACATATTCACAGAAATTTACTAAGGCAACAAACTATATTATCTTTCCCTAGTTCTCTTTTAATTTACCTAAATCTTACCATATATATTTCTTTTAAAAATTTTTAAATAAAGCTACTTGCTCAATGAAGAATCCATCTCAGATCATGGCTACCACATCTGAGGAGCCTCACACTATGTTTAAAAGCCAGCATTAATGAGACATTTAAAAACTACTCTGCTGATTTACAAAATTTAAATAAACACCTGCACATGTATGTTTATCACAGCATTGTTCACAGTAACAAGAACATTGAACCAACCGTGCTGCCCATCAAAAGAAGACTAGATTTTTAAAATGTGGTACATATACATGGTGGAATATTATGCAGCCATAAAGAAGGACAAAATCATGAACTTCACAACAACCTGGATGGACGTAGAGTCTATGATACTGAGTGATGTATTACAGAAACAAAGAACTGATTATCACATGTTCTCACTCATAAGCGGACCTTGAACAATTATAGTAATACCATAGGAAGAGGATTGGCAGTAGCAGGAAACTGCTGGGTATGGGGGAGGTGATATTGGCAGTAGTGGGAATCTGCCAGGGGAGGGAGGGCACACCTCATCAACAAGGGTACCTGCATAATCAACATTTGTATACCTAACCCTGAATTGTACCCCATATCTTTAAAATAAAAAAATTAAAAGAGGAAAAAAAAATTTTAACATTCAGTTCTTTGGCAGTTTTTTTGACACGTAGTCTTGTAAGCTCAATAGAATGTAAAAAGGGGGTTATATGTCACTAGAATCAGCAATGCAATAAGCCAAAATATGTCCAAGAAAAAAATGTGAAGATAATAACAGGTTTCTAATGAAACATAGCATTTATATAATACTTGTAATAATGATTAATGTCTACCTAAGCTTTTTTAAAGAGGTTATTTCTTAAGATATTAGGCTCCATTTCAGTTAAAATAGTATTAAAGCAAACAGTCATTATGGGAAGAATATAGAGATCTGAAAGGTAAAAAATGTAGAAAAGAATACATAATTTGATGTAGCACTCAGTATAAAACTATAATGAAAAGTATAAAATATCAGTGAACATAAAATATAGGTGAATAAAAATGTGGATTAAAGAAACACAAAGCAGAAATGAAGAAAACACTCCATAATTGTATCTGTAACAAAATCTAGCATAAATATTCTCAATATCATGCAAAACATGCATTTACTTCTAGTCTAAAATCACTTTAATGTGCTTAAATTGTTAATTTCTTAAGTCTTCTGTGCAGAAGACTTGAATGGCATATTGTCTATATAAAATTTTCCTAATTATTCTGCTGGGACTTTTCCATATGTCTCTGTGCTTTCATGGAACTCTAATGACTTGCAATAACATTTATTAAGAAAGAATTTTAAATTATTCTTCATTTGCAATATTAATTTGTATGAACTACAAACACTGACTGTTATAGGAGCCTCAATATTATTAAAATATCAGCAAGAACCCCTAAATCTGTAAGCCAAAGGTTCAGGCAATGACCTTTAAAAGAAAGACAAATAGATATCAATTTTCATTTAACAAAGCCAACAAAACATTTTGCACTGACTGAAACAGATTACTGACCTTCTCCTCTAGCTTTATTAAAAAGCTAATTTCTACAAAAGAGCAGGGTACTTAAGAATGCCAAAATGGCAATAAATATTAAGAAATCATAATTATGGAAGCAAGCACAGTGGGGCTATTCTATTTTGTCATGTTATATGACAGAGATCTAAAATTATACCTAAGAATCGTTATCTTGAAGGTTTCTCTTTTGAGTATTAAGAGTTGATCCCAGTTTTGGAAGAATTGCTGTCACTCAAAGCACATTATTTCATTTAGGGCTGAATTTAAAGTTTAACTCTGACATACTCTATGTTTTTAATGTACTTCATTTAAAAACCTTAACTGTGACAATAATTGATTAAAAATATCTAGTAGCTTCAGTGAAAGCTTGTTCAAGTCTCATACAAACATTATTATTAAAATATATTTTCTCTTAATCAAAGATAATCAGCATTCTTCTTCACACTTATTTATAGTAAACACAATTTACTTTTTATAAAAAATATAAGTATTGGTAACATGTACCAGCAGTATACACTTTTTATCATACATTGTCACGCCTAGTAAATTAAAATCAACACAGATCTATGGAACTCTGTATCATTTAGATTATTCAAGGTCAGAACAATATTTGACAGAAGACCATTGATTCCAATTTCTTATAGTGATTAAGAACAGTCTTTTTAAATGTGCTTGTGTAAAATAATTTCTGATTCAAAAAATGGTTCTTTTAATAGAAAATAATATTTTACTTAATTTAAAAAGTTCATATTATATCACAATGTTATATATACTAATTGTGTGAAGAACTGTAATTAACTAAATAAATATCCCTGTATCAGTGGAAAAGGGAGAAGATATTCACAAACTATTATCTCTGTGATAGTGGCCAAGCAAAGTATTGTACCTATATTGAGAGATCCCAGGCAGAATTCTATTTTTTATACAACTTTACTTGTAGTTCTTGATATGCTTTTGGGTAAAATCAAGGTCCTGTCATTTGAGTAGAGAAAAAGGAGGACAGAGGACCTACTATTTCCCTCATCTAGGAATTGACAGAGTTAAAGGGATTTCTGCTGATGTGCCTTGTGTTTGCAAGGAGGCAAGCTGTCAACTCCTGATCATGTCAACCAAGTATTTGGAGCTTAAAAGCCAGTAACCAGAAATAAGGAGCTTGTGGTTCACATAAAGTTCAATGAAAAAGTATTATTTAGAAAGGAAACAGTAGTCTCAGCGTTTACAACCTTGTAAACGTTACCCCAAATGGAAAGAAGGATGGTCTGAATATCAGGACATGGAAAGCAAGCTAGCCAGAATCTGCTGCCAACAGCCATGTGATACGAGGAAATAACAAATTTCTCTTAGATTCATTTCCACCCAACTGCAGGAGTTGGTTGAGATCATAAAAGAGAAATTTCCTTTTAATGATACCATTTTTAAAGACATGATGTAAAAATATATCAAAATGTTCAGCCAAAATAAATGACGAACAGGAAAATGTATCTCAGTGACTGGAGGGAACATTCAGTTTGCTCTTAGCCATGGAGAAGGAATCCTGAAAAAGTGTGCTCCCTAGACACATAGGTCCCCTGTCAACAGGAAGGGGATACTTAAAGAAATAGATGGATCCAAGGTGATGGAGAATGAGCAATCCCCACCATGACTTCCCATGAGACCTTAAGAAAAGGAAGCAACCAAGTATTATGAAGAAGCAAGAAACAGACGGACACCAATGACCCGGCTTCTCAACAACTTGCTGTGAACTGCTGACATCTTCACACAGTTGGTCACTCCCCATCATCAAAACACTGGGGTTCAAGTGGAAGACCCCTGAAGTCTGCTTAAAGGGCTGTATTTGGACAGCAAGTTGGTCAATCAAAACAATCAAGTCCTCACTACTATTTTGGGCTTGACAACAATGTCCTGAAACCATTTTCATTCATTATCAAAAATTTTACTACAGTAGTACTTGCTACCTTCTTCTCATAGACTTACAGTTTAAAGTGTTTTTCTCTGAACTAATTTCTACATAGAAAAATGTATATGAAAAGCATTTAAAAGCACAATTTTAAATATGTTAAAAAGCAAATAACTTTTTAAAAAAATAAGTATTTTTATCAGTTCCTTCACATAATAATGGAATAAAACTCAGGGTGCTTGGGGGAGTGGGCTGACTTTTAAAGCACATTCCATAAAACAGAAATAAGAGAGGTCATACCTTTCTTAAGCTGGATATTAAGCCTCTTGCCTATTTTTTTGGTGTTATAACCACTACTAACATTTGTACTAAATACATTCTGGGGTGCTGGGGCCGGAGCTGCTGGCGGTTTTCCGGAGGGGTGTGCACTGTGAGGTAGTCGTGGGTGAGAGTCTATCTGCTCGGGTGGGTAGTTCAGTCTGGGTGCTCTCTGCCCTGGGTGGAGGCCGGTGCTGTTCACACTCTTGCTGTCAATATACTGGCTGTCAGGGCTGAAGCGGCTTGAATAGTAATTGTTCTTTTCACTTTGGGATAGTTGTTCATACTGCTCTTTATTTGCCGCCGGAACCACATGGAACCAAATGATGGGTGTACGCATGGCTTGGCGAAACATATGTTGGGCTCTGGGTTTGAGAAAGAATGGAAAATTAGCAAATGAAGACTGGCAGACTAGAAGATATTATGAGCTTAATTAAGTATACTAATTAAGCAATAAGAACTGACAGACTGTTGAAACTGAAAAGCAAAACTCTAATAACCCATTTATCAATCAAGTTTGCAAGCTCTGATATGTAATCATAGCCTTTTCTCCAAATATAAATTTCTGCTTCTTTCAATAAAAATAGCAAAGTTATCTACAACTACAAATTACTGTGCTCTCAACTGGAAGTCACTAAACAACAGTTTTAAGCACAACTGAGGCATTATAATTTCAACAGTAATAGAAACCAAGTGTAACATCCTCTCTACAACATTGTCTAATACAACTTGCAAACATTATCAAATATTTCCTTACAAAGGGACCATTTAAGTTTTTAAACAAATAAATACCTTTATAAATATACTTAGAAAGTTACAGAAAGCAACTAACCATTCATAACTTATTAATTCAAGTCAGTGTATTCAAAAATCTCAAGAACACAAATCTAGCCTCTGTAATTCTCAATGCTAAAAGTTGTGGCTCCCAGTGCTATCACATTAACCAGCCTACCAGTCTAAGAGAATGCTCCCTCTCATGCTGGTTCACCAGTCAGGTCTCACCCCAAGTTCTTACAAGATTGGCTTACTCTCACCTTGTTTTATAGGACATGGCCAACTTTTTTTTTTCATTGAATAAGAACTGGAATCAGAAGAAAGAAAATCTGAATCTGATGCAATATTATAGTTCAAAGGAGCTTTTTTCTGCTTATATGTACAGAGAGACTTACGTGTAACAAAGTTGGAAATGTCAGAGTATGATTTTTTTTTTTTTTTTTGATTTTGAGTGTAACTCTGTCACACAGAATGGAGTGCAGTGGCCGGAAGCGGCCACTGCAGCCTTGACCTGCTGGGCTCCAGTGATCCTTTCTCCTCAGCTTCCAAGTAGCTGGAACTATAGGCACATGCTACCATGCCTGGCTAATTTTTGATTTATTGTAGAGATGAGGTCTCGCCAAGTTGCCCAGGCGGGTCTCGAACCCACGGGCTCAGGCAATGCACTCACCTCGGCCTCCCAAGCGCGGGATTACAGGCTGAGCCACTGAGCCCGGCGATTATTTTTTTTTTTTTAATGAGGCCACAGGTCAATTTTTTAAAAGGTGAGGAAGTACCAAAACTGTAAAGCCAAAATTGGGCCCATAATATTTTAAGAGCTGTAACAGGTAGAAGGTATTTTGAAATACAGCTTAATGGTAGTAATAACATTGAGTTTCACTGAACTTTTTAAAGCTAGACAATGGCAGAAGATACTCCTCTCCAGTATACACCCCAGGATCACAGATGTGACATGTCTTCAATGGATTGAACTCTGCCACGCCAAAAGCACTGATGAACAGAAGCTTGGCAAGCACACTTACTGTTCAAATCTTCTATTTCGAAGGTCGCCATCATTAATCCTGACAATGCAATCGTTCTCATGAAAAAGGTTTTCTTGTTCAGCTTTCCCACCTTTCTCCAATCGTTTTACTAATAACCCCAGTGTTCTGGAACATTAAGAATGCAAATGATTACACATGTAATATTTCCACCATGCACGCTGCCCTACCGTTTTAATGCTGGCATTACAAAGACTTCCTTATTAGAGGGGTGTGTTAAGTCATTATTAATTCATTTTAAAAATAACAACCAGACAAAAATCACAACAGTTTAAATGATGTGTAGAAATCGTTCCTTTCCATAAATATAAGAAACCATTTTCTGGCTCATCAGTATTAGGTTTCTGGAACAAAAGACACAATTCTATATGTTTATAAATGTTCCAAACAAAGCTCGCCCACAGATTCTGTAGGTATTATCATGTGGAGCATGGATGCACGTGTATGTGGGGATGGCTTGAACACATTTCTGTGTTGCACCACCTGGTCCACTGCTGATTGCAACCCGTGTTTTCCTAGGAAAGCAAAGGTACTGAGGAAACACTAACCTCCCTGTACAGTAGGGTCACAAAAGATATTAGGAAATATTTCAGAAATAAAAGATTTTCCAAGCCTAGCCTTTGAATTTGGTAGTACCTAATATTCTGAATTTCAAAATGTGTTAGCTCTCCCAGAAGTAAATAACTTATTGGCAGTATTCTGATTTGAAGAAAAGTAGGAGTCAGTGAGAAGTTCAAATAATGCAGTGCACTATCCATCCCTTCCTTACATGCATTCACACTTCAGATTGAAAGAAAAGTTTCAATGAACTTTTGTAGACCCAGATGGAGAAAAAAGTAATGATTACTAGTGTACTTGTCCTAGAATACTAACTTCTTAACTGAGAGGATATTCTATATATCCTGGGACAAATAGTAAATACTTTTTGAGATCACAGTGTAAGCAGCAGAAGTCTTTACCTAGTTCTGAGTGCTATTATTTACTTGGTTGGCAGAAATTATATATCATGATCATGTTAAAATTTTTATGTGAACTTATTTTTGGTACTTCCAAAGTTTGCATTTTTCTTTCATAATCCTAATAAAGTGACCAAAAAAGGCCTATTAGAGATACTAAAATTGAGCATAAATTAAAATTGAGAACATCATAATTTCCAAGTCTCTATATGTTTTCCAAGAGAATTACAACTTGCAGTATCTTGTACATGGTTTCTAGAAGAAATATACCCAAATAGCTTCCTCTTCTAAACCTTTCCAGTAATTGTTGTATCTGTTTTATGGACATTTCTCATTCTTCGGATATATGCATGTTTTATCTCTACTATTGTATTATAAGCTCCTAGAAGACAGAAAAGATGAGATTCAGCAGCTAGGTCTTGATAAAAGACAACTGAATGAATAGATGATTGAGTTTAGCTAAGGCAAACACATTTTATATTTCTTTTTTTTTTTTTTTGAGTCGGAGTCTCCCTCTGTCGCCCAGACTGGAGTGCAGTGGCACACTCCTGACCACTGCAGCCTCGACCTGCTGGGCTCCGGCGATCCTTCCACCTCAGCCTTCCAAATAGCTGCAACTACAGGCGCGCACTACCATGCCCGGCTAATTTTTTGATTTGTTGTAGAGATGAGGTCCTGCCAATTTGCCCAAGCGGCTCTTGAACCCGCGGACTCAGGCATTCCACTTACCTCAGCCTCCCAAGGCGCGGGATTACAGGCTGAGCCACCGAGCCCAGCCACATTTTATATTTCAAATAAACTTTTTGCAAAATAGAATACAAATGAATAAAATTTAGATTCAGATAGTTTTTTATGAAGGTTTCATTTATACTAAATATATGATTAAACCAAAATGAATGATATTAAAGCAAAATACCTATTTTACTTGTTATTTTGTAGTTTAACTTCTCTCAGCTCAAAGGTAAGAATAAAGTACATTGATTTAGCTGCATGAGCAATTTAACTGTCTCTGTCCACATTTGGAAGAAAGAGATTTCTTAATATGCCACCCAATAATTGAGTTATTATTTAAATATGATCATGTTCACAATGTATCTCCCTAGACTTCTCTATTGTTTACATTTGTTTCGATGTACAACAGAACAAAGTATTCTATCAGAGGATTCAAAGAAATTGAGATATATCTATAATTCTGACAAATGGGGAAGATTAATGTGAGAAACCACATTAAATCACAGTTATACCACTGGAACTTGGAGAAAATATTTGGCCACTTCACCATCAAAGTAGGCATAAAAAAAACCATTTGAAGGAAAAGACATAGGCCAGGCGTGTTGGCTCAAGCCTGTAATCCCAGCAATTTGGGAGGCCAAGGTGAGTGGACTGCCTGAGCCCACAGGTTCGAGAACAGCCTAGACAATGTGGGGAGACCTCATCTCTACAATAAATCAAAAAAAAAATTTTTTTTTTTTGAGTTGGGGTTTCACTCTTGTCACCCAGGCTGGATTAGCCAGGCAAGGTAGCGTGTGCCTCTGGTTTCAGCTACTTGGAAGACTGAGACAGAAGAATCACCTGAGCCCAGCAGGTCGACACTGGGGTGGCCGTGAGCATGCCACTACACTCCAGCCTAGGCGATGAGGTGAGACTTCAACTCAAAAAAAAAACAAACAAAACAAAAGATATCCCAGTCACTAAGTCACTCAGAGGTAACCATAATAGAACCACATGTAGAGTGGCACACCTGTGCTAAAAGCCACCTCTATAAGGCAAGAACACTTTTTTAAAGTATATGCATCCAGTCCTTGCAATAAAAAATATCCTACCAAGACTCACTCCAGTTAGTTTTTAGTGAATTCATAAGCTATTTCTCAATATGGTTATAACTTTTCTGCAACCTAAAGTGACTAATAATTAGTATGTTTTCACATATTCTGAAAGAATCTGTATAATCTAAAACAGATCATTTTTAGAAAAATATATAGAGACTATATTTATAGATTTACTTAGCACTTAATTTATTTTTAATAGACCTTTCAGTATTTCTTGCAGTTTAAAATAGTTTAACTTAAAATCTGCTCTCAAATTCTACAAGTGATATCAATACTTTCATCAGACAAATAGGTGAAGGGATTTATATTCACTTCATCTTTTTTAAACCTTCTTTCTCTGTTTTAGTAATCATTCTAAAATCATCACCCAAAAGAGGAAAGCAAGCCATGTTTCATTAATTGAATGCTTGTCTTTCTGAATAAGTCTTCATCTATGGCCAAATGCATCACTAATTCTAACCTATAGTAAAAATGTTATAAGTCATAAATAAATATACTATCACTTTTACCGGAAATATAATGGAAGTGTATTCACTGAGGCTTCAGCAGCCAACATTTTTAACAATAGTCAAGAAAATTCAGAATCCTTTTACTCAGTACTAGAGACTTGATGGGGCTCAGAGGTAAGGGCAGAAGAAGAAAGCTTCACTCTGACACAGCAAGTGATCAGGGAATCAAGGGGACAGACTGAATTAAGGTGAAGTTAGTAGCCTGCTGATTTCTAAGTACTTAACCACACTATTAGAATCATTCACTCAAAAAGAATGGATTAATTTAAAAGTAAAGTGGTACAATCTACAAAATTATCTCATTTGCTCCACTAGGTGAAAATGATTACAAAAGAAATGGGAATGAACTATCAAAAAAAAAAAGAAACTTCACAAGAAAACTGAACCAATAGCAGCAAGACTGAGAATGAAAAGAACTGAAGGAAACCAAAGGGAAGCAGTAGCAACACACACCTTCATCTTCCTGAAAACCGTAAGCAGATATATTTCCATGACTCCCATTTTCAATTTAAAGCTATAGCAAATCGTATAATTAAAAACAAACTTTAGGGATATATTTTGCAAACTCAAGCAGCAATGAGAATTTGATCTGAAGTAATAAAGAATCAACTACCTACGGTGTCGGGGCTCCTGCATCACTTTTTCTAGAAAAAGTAATTAAAGCTAATGAAGTTCTGAACATGTTGGCATGTCAGCGTGTTGGTTCAGAGAATATTTTTTCTTTTTGGCAGCAAGCACCAACATTCCTTATTGGGGCAACTATGTTACATCAGAAGAGGAAACCACATTGCAAGTGATATCAACCACTTTGCAAGAAATAAGAAGGGAAGGGAAAGGGAAGGAAGAGCCAGGGTGAGGCCTATTCAGGGAATTAGCCTGGGAGCAGAACTACCCCCTACTGGCTGTGCTAAGAGAAAAGACTTGGTGCATTTATTAATGGGACAGGCAGATTTTTAAAGACTTGACTATAAAGTTTAGAGTTATAGGAAACAGAACTTCCTCTTCCTCCCTTATGAATCCAATATAAACCCGACTTGGTTCTTATGCTTTTCAAGCAAATAAATTTTTTTCTGTTCATTCTGAAACACCCCCAAAACTACTCCTCTTCCACCATTCCTCTATTTTTAAAGATGTGAACCAAAATATTGTGTCAATTGTATGCAAATCTCAGTTCTGGACAACTTTCCTAATAAAAATAAAGAATCGACTACCTACGGTGTTGGGGCTCCTGCATCACCTTTTCTAGAGAAAGTAATTAAAGCTAATGAAGTTCTGAACATGTTGGCATGTCAGCGTGCTGGTTCAGAGGACACTTTTTATGCTATTACATATATATTTCTTTCAGGATTCTCCTCATAGTTTTTGAACAATATTTTTTTTAAAGAGTTAGGGAAAAGGAGGATACGGTGGCAGAAAGCAAGCCATTGAAATGCTGCATCTTTCTACATGATTTTGGATGCATAATTAGAAATTTAACTGCTTGGATTATATTAAAGATTACACCACTACATTTTCACAAGGTTCATTAGCCTAATTATACACTTAATTAAAACAAACTCAGTCACACATGTTAACATTTTCAATTCTAAGTATAAATTACTACCAATGATAAAACTGAAAATAACTAACAAATGTTTTATTGACATCAAAATTGACTGAGTTAGTCTGAGTTTTGCTTTGATAATATAAACTATCACAACTGCCACCCAGCTGTACGGAAATGATCATAATTCATCCGAATAAAAGCTGACACACTATAAACACCACAACTATAGGGAAGGCAGAGTATTAATTGGCAGAATGGGGGTCCCTCAAAGAGAAACTCTCACCTCCAAGAGTGCTGCACATGGGGGGCTAGCAGTGACCTACATGACCCCTAGGACCACAGCCACTGACAGAGCGAAAGGCCACAGGGAAGAGTGTATCGGAATTCCAAGTTAAAATGAAAATCTGGATATGTTTTCTTAAAAAAAAAAGCCTAGCCGGGCTCGGTGGCTCAGCCTGTAATCCCACGCCTTGGGAGGCTGAGGTGAGTGGATTGCCCGAGCCCGCGGGTTCGAGACCCGTCTGGGCAGGCGAAACCTCATCTCTACAATAAATCAAAAAAAATTAGCCGGGCGTGGTAGCGCGCGCCTGTAATTCCGGCTACTTGGAAGGCTGAGGCGGAAGGATCGCCAGAGCCCAGCAGGTAGAGGCTGGGGTGGCCGGGAGCGGCCACTGCACTCCAGTCTGGGCGATCGAGTGGGACTCCAACTCAAAAAAAAAAAAAAAAAAAAAAAAGCGGGAATGGATTTGATGGGCCGGCCAAAAGGGATAAAAAAAAATGAAGAACCTTGAAAAAAAATTGCTAAAACAAAAAAAAAAAAATTAAAATTTTTTTTAGAATGGAGAATTCCTGCGGGT
>CAUYQG010255795.1:0-122663 GCA_963574415.1 Tarsius wallacei
AGCCATAAAAAAGAACAAAATCATGAATTTCGCAGCAACCTGGATGGAACTAGAGTCTATAATACTGAGTGATCTCTCACAGAAACAAAGAACTGAGTATCACATGTTCTCACTCATATAGTAGACCTTGATCATCCAACGTATTACCAGAAGAAAATGACTGACAGTGGTGGGAAACTATGGGAGGGAGGGATAGGGTGATGGGATTAATGGTAGTAAATATGTTTCTGGGGATGGGGAGACATTTCTTATCAACAAGGGTGCCTGAACGAAGCATATTTGTATACCTAACCCTTAACTGTACCCCACAATATCATAATAAAAAATATTGAATAATAAAAAAAAGAGATTCTTTATAAGGTATAGGTTTATGCCATCCTGGAGGCTAAGAAATCCCACTTCTTGACCCTCTGCAAACAGGAGTCCTGGGAGAGCCGGGGGTATATCTATAGCTCAAAGGCCTGAGAGCCAAGGCACCAATGGTATAGAATCCAGTCCAAGTTTGAAGGCCCAAGAGCTGGAGATCCAAAAGCCAGCTGGCAATTTTGATGGCCCATGTGAAAAATGTGGTTTATTCCTTACTACCATAATCATAACCAAGAAACTCTTTCTGACAAAAATTAACACAGATATCATCAGAGAAAATTAGGGCAAATGTATTCAGGGTCCAGATATACATTTTGAGACTTTATATTACAGATTATCTCAGATTTGTTGTATTTCTTTTGTATGGAAACGGATACAATTCTGAAGCCCTAAAAGGCATGAGGAACTTTGATTCTCTAGTGTTGATGGGAATTTATGAGCAAAAAAGTTAAATGGCCTTCTACATGCAAGCTCAAATATAGTTGTGAGATGCTTGGTTTTTTTTCTTTTTTCAAGTTAAATTACATGAGCTATCATGTTGTTTGGTGCATTCTCATTTGAAAATATAGTTTTTAGCCATTATAAGTTTCTGGGCTATTTTTCACTTCTGAATCTAAAGAAGGGGATTATTATTTCACTCTCAGTTCAGTGGGAAATAATCAGCCTCTTCAAAATCACTGGCCGACTCCGCAAGAAGGAACAGGTAATCTGAAAGCTACTGAGTTTGACATTTGAACTTGCATGTTAACGGGTATATGCCAAAATGTATACCTCATTTCTTAAAATGCAACAGCTGCAGGCCTGTTTGAATTTTTCCACAGACCTACCAATGTGAGATGTCAATTATCCCTCAACAGCCTACTTCAGATGCACATATTTGCCAACAGAAATTTTTCAACAGAACTTCCATGCATTTGTGTCACTCTTTAAGCCAGGCAGGAAATTATTTTAGTAGTTAACATTTAGTAAGGGGGAGGGGTGCAGGCACACGGTTTATCTCCTCATTTCACCAAGACAAATACCAAGGATAAAATATTTGACAATGAAACTTCTTCAGAAACATTCCTCTGCACTTTTATCTCTGCATCTCTTAGTGACTGGTGACTTCCCTACTAGCTGCAGTTCCCCCCACACATCTTATGAGCTGCAGTTCCAGGCTGGCCTTCCATGGCCCCCACCTCCCTATGAAATGAGAACCCCTGCCTGAGCATCCTGGCCCCCTTGTAGCTCTTGTGATCTCTCATTTCACACATCTTCTCTAACTCTCTGGAAACTCCAGAACAGTGCCCGCTGCATGGCAAATATCTGTTGAAGGGCTAAACCACCTCACTAAAAGCAAGGCTAAAAGACACGGTGTAGATTCAAAGGTAGACTCCCCACAGATGAGTCAGGAGGGACAGGGAGGTGCAGTCTTCAGGCACACTGGTAACTGATGATCTCAGGGGGTTGTGGAGAGCCACGGGAGACACTTGAGTCAGCAGGTAACTCGATCACAGGTGTTCTTGCCTCAGAAAATAACTGACCTAGCCAAGTGTGAATTTGCTCAGAGTGTGACTCAACGCTTCCTCTAGAGAGAGAGCTGTCTGAGGCTTTTCCACCCACATGGTACATTGATGGGGTGACCTGTCCAGCTTCAGAATCCACCAGCACATGCTTCCTCAGCACATGGACATGTGCTGGGGTTAGTCTAGATAGTTTCAGATCTCTTTTATCACAATAGTGATGTTTTATTCTAAAGTTGTTCGCAAAACAAACCAGCATATCAACTGTGGTTTCACCACAGTGATAGAGAGTGCCCTCTCCACAGAACATAAATTTAAAAGTGAGTCTACTTGTATACCTAATCCTGAATTGTACCCCACATTTTTAAAATAAATAGACAGTGATTCTACTTAATGAAGCTATGGTTCTGGTGGTCAGGGATTCTCAGATCTGACAAAATTTGCAATGTGGGATGCAGTAAAGTAGTGTTACAGAGTGGAGACCTTGGGCAGAGCTAACTGACTCTTGTATTCTAATACAGTGATCTCCATCATTTTTGGCATCAGGGACCGGTTTCATGGAAGACAGTTTTTCCACAACTGGGGAGCAGGGAGAATGGTTTCAGGATGATGCAAGTGCAGAACAGTTATTGTGCACCTCATTTCTATTATTATTACATTGTAATGTGTAATTAAATAATTATACAACTCACCATTTAAAAAAAGAGGCACAGATGGAAATGATAAATAAAATAATGGGCAGGCCACACACAGACTAAAGTATTGGATTCTGACTTAAAGCCTGCCACCCAATGCAGCTGTATAATTGAAGTGCATCAACTCACTTGCCACTCACTGATAGGGTTTTCATGAGTCTGCAAGCAGTTGATTTATTATGTTCTCTGTGCAGTTAAACCTCAGTGCTAACGTTAATCTGTATTTTCAGCTGCTCCCCAGTGCTAGCATCACCACCTCAGCTCCACCTCAGTTCATCAGGCATTTGATTCTCATAAGGAGAGCACAACCTAGGTCTTTGCATGCATGGTTCACAATAGGGTTCACGCTCCCATGAGAATCTAATGCCACCACTGATCTGACAGAAAGCGAAGCTCAGGCAGTAATGTAAGCAATGGGGAGCAGCTGTAAATACAATGAAGCCTCACTTGCTCACCTGCCTCTCAACTCCTGCTGTACAGCCCAATTCCCAACTGGCCACAGACCAGTACCAGTCCATGGTCCAAGGGTTGGTGATGCCTGCTCTAATAGATATCTGTTGACTAAAGATTCACTTCTGGATATCAAAGCAAAAAATCAGGCTGAGAGTGGGCAATTCTCAGATTAAACATGTGATTTGCTTTTTGAGATAAAATGCACATACCATGAAACTAACCATTTTAATATGGACAATTCAGTGGCATTTAGTACATTCCACACTGTTGTGCAACTGTCACCTCTATCTAGTTCCAAAACATTTTCATCATCCCGCTCTCCAAGGAGACCCTGTACCCATTAAACAGTCCCTTCCCATTCCCTCCTCTCCATCCCATGCCAGCCCCTGGCAACCACTAATTTGTTTTCCATCCCTGTAGACTTGTCTTTCATGTAAATGGGATCATACATTATAAGACTTTTGTGTCTGGCTTCTCTCACTCAGCATAACATTTTCAAGGTTCATCTATGTTGTAGGGCATATCAGTGCTTCACTCCTTTCCATGGGTGAATTAAATATTTTGTTACGTGGATGTATACCACATTTTATTTCTCCATTCACCCATTGATTGAATGTGTACTTTTTCTATTATTGTTTCATCCAACAAATGTTTGTTAAATGCCTATCACACACAGACAAACGTGCCAGGCCCCCGGGCCACCTTTGCCAGGGCTCAGGCCCTCTTTACAATCAATACCCACTCTGATAGGGAAAGGATGCTAACCATAGGAAGTGACAGTCATGAGATACAGGCAGGTACAGCAGGGGAGCAAACCTGGCCAGCTGAGTTGCAGCAGCCATAGAAAGGCTTCTAGGAGGGGAGGAGGCCTGCTCAGAGACCAAAATCATCAGAAAGCACAGGAGAAGGGCAGCCTTCCAGGCAGAGGGGACTGCAGAGAAAAGAGCAGAAAGCAAGAGTATGTTGGACCCCAGGAGGGCAGACCCAGAAAGGCCAGGCAGGGCAGCCTTCTTGGTCTTGCTGTGGTAATGTCTGAGGCAGGAGGTAGCAAGTGTGAAGGCTGCAGAGGCAGGTGGGGCATGCCTGGGAGGGCTGCATGTGGACTTTTGAGGGGCTGAACTTTGTCTCTAAGGAACTCCAAGACAGACGCCTCTCAGGTGCTTCAAAGGAAGGAAGTCATGAGGCCAGATCCCAGAGAGCCCCCTCTGGAAGGAGAGAGGAGGGTTGTCTTGTGTTAGAGAACCTAGGAGCAAGGCACCAGAGCAGTGTGCCTGGGGTGGAAGGGGTTAGGTTCCAGGAAAGCTTCAGAGACAAAACAGGTGGGGTTTGGTGATTGCTTGGCCTTGGGGAGTGCGGGAGAAGGATCCGAGGCACAGACACCACGCAACCACCAGGGCACGTGGCGACACAGAGTTCAGCTGCCAAAACCCAAAGCCTGCCCTGGAGTCAGAAAAGGAAGGACATGTCAGGTGCCAGAGTCATAGGGTGCCCAGAATGAGCCAAGTGGAGAGATGCTCACATTTTCTTACTGTCCGCTCTTTCTTTAAGCTGTATGAAGTGTATTTAGAGTGCTTTGGAAGTTCATGACATAATGTAGACCAGCATCACTCCTTTTGCTCTTTCTAAGGGTAGCAATAGCCATGATATTAGTCATCAGAAACCCTGCTATTGATACAGTGTACACAGTATTACACAGCAACATCAGATGAGGGTTTGCAAGGTCTGGCTGTCACTGTTGGGTGAGGGTGGACCCTGGTGGGGGAGACAGAAGAGGTGCTGTGCTAGGGCTCAGAGCAGAGCTATGGCTGGTGCAGATGGCATGTGGCCCTGCAATTTCCCATCCTGAGTTTCCCATTACAGAGTCAGCAGCAGGAGTCAAGGACAACGTGGTCAGACTCTCTCTACAGGATAGAGAAGCTAGCTAGATCCCAACTCCAGGAAGGAAGCAGGGCTCCCAGCACCAGGCTGAGGCTCAGAGATGGCTTCTAGGCTCAAGCAGGTAAGTTAGAGGAAGGAACTGCTCTGGTGATTGCAGAAGCCTTCAACTGGCAAGTGGCACAGTCAAGCAAGGTCAGAGAGTGACTCCAAAGCCCAGTTATGGGATGTGGGGGAGGAAAACAGGCAGGACTCAAGCTGGGAACTCAGTCTTCAGAGCAAGGAAGGAGCCAGAACATTAGAAGACAGGACCAAACTCCAGGCATGGGGTACCACAGAGGAGGCCACTGAGAAGGGAAAGCCAGCATCAGCAGAGAATGCACAGTGAGCCTGGGCTATTCGTGCCCAGTTGGACATAACAATCCCTACCCGGACAGGCCAGGAGGGGATGTACCCAGGTGGACGAGGGCTGGGCCTGCGTGACATAAACCACAGTCATGGTCATTACAGCGTATGCACTTCTTACTGTCTAGTCTTGACAGATTAACAGTGCCTGTAATTATTCTTCTTTGAACAGGAAGAAGATGAAGAGTGGAAAATGTCACCAAGTGTTTTCCTTCATGCAATGGAGGAAGGAAATAACATATACAAAGGTCAGTTTAGGAGACTACAAGTGGTGCCTCAGTCGCTCATGAGAAGCTGTATGTGTGAGCATGTATGAGAAGCTGATTGGCAAAAGAGCAAGACACATGTAGGATGAGAACACAATCAAAACCTCCATCCTGTTTTGGAACCCCTAAGACTTCAGCTGAATGTTCTCATGCTTAGTGACAGGAAAGATATTTCCTAGATTGTTTAAATTAAGGAAATTGATACCGTATGTCCAGTAAAGTGTCTTAATCCTATTAGACCAAGACATATGCCTGAATCCTGTCACATAATTTTTTTGTCAGTTGTTCGGCATAATTATCATAGCTATAATCTGACTGGATCCACAAGTGGATGGATTGGTGTTGCAGATATTTCCATGTTAATTTCCTAGAACTATGATTTAATTCCTTTGGTTCTACTCCACCCTCAGGATAAATCCCAGCACAGAATGACCTGCCAAGACAACCCGGTCATTAGTGCTATTGTGAAAATTCCTGAAAAACACAGTAAGGACATGAGGTAGAGTATCTCCAAATGTCAATCTTCAGGCGCCTCTTTCCCAGTCCTGATTTTATCTAGTCAACCCCAGCACTACTCTGGACTTAATATGTATATTTGTGAAATTGACTCCTGGTTTTTACCCCAATAAGCTGTCTCATTTTAATCAGCCATATCAGTGTAGTTATAGGTTTGATATGCTGGTTGTGTAAGATAAAAGTGTCTATGTACCACCCAAAATTTTCTCACATACCACTGGTGGCCTGGACACCATACCACACGAGATGCTAAACTAAGAGGGGAGCCCAGAGGAAATGATGACATTGGCAGGATTTGCTTTCATCGGAGAGAAAGAGGCCAGAGGAGTAAACTAACATTTATCAAGTGCCCAAGACATGCAAGGCTTGGTGTTTCCCATGCCGATCTCATTTCATCTTAATCACAACCAGGAGAGGTAAACACTGTTCTTGTCCCATCAGCAGATACCAATAGAAGGCTGCTGTCATCCAAGTCTGAGAATCCATCAACTCTTTACACCATGGCACAGAGCAGTTACTACCAAGAACATTCATTTGAATATTCCTTCAACAAACATTGAGTGTCTCCTGTGTGTCATGTACAATTCTAGTCTGGAGATACAATGATGACAACTGTCACCAACAAGCTTATGATGTGTTGGCTGTTACAGCAGTGGATAGGGGTGGGGATAGTGGCATAAACTGGGTAGTTTCTGTAAACTGGGATGACAGCCACAACATTCAGTGAGTCCAGCTGGGAGTGACAGTAATCCACACCATGGGATCACGGGCCTGGCTGGGGGTGCCACTGAAATCAGGTGTGTGCTGCAACAATACAGCCATTTAAAGCTGCGTTTGCACGTTATCTTTTGGTCTTTGCACAACTCTCATTTGTTTAGTATTGTATGTATCTATCATTTCCTACACCTTCTAACACGTCAGATAACTTACCAGTTCATTTTCTCCTGAAGACCTTCCTCTTGGACCCCTCTCAATCATCTGTGACCTTTGGGCCTTCTTTGGCCTTTGCCAACTTCTTGACACTCTCTCATTTTGGTGGGTCAGTCCTCCAGGATGTCCTGAGAAGGGACTACTAGAGGGAAGCTTTAGCCACCAAGTACATCTGAATGCTGTCCTACACTCACACCTGGATGACCATTTCCTGGGTTCGAGAAGGCATGGCTCCCTCCTCTTCTGATACAACTATGTAAAGAAAATGAGGGCACAAAAAGAAAGATGGGAGGCAGCCAAAGCCTCCCTACCATGGCAGGAAATCAGGAACTCATGTCTGAAATATATTAATCGAGAAGTAGCATATGAGCATATTATATAAACATTAGGAGAACATGAAATCCAGCTGAAGGAGCTCTCCTGAGGCTGGATCGTTTCACACACCCTAATGGGGGTTGCACTTCCTCTAACACTCCAAGCACACACCACGTCTTGCCCTCCTACTTTCTGTTTCTCTTGTTCTAATACTTGTCCCTTCAGGCCTTGGTGCCAGTGAGGCCTTCCCTGTGGCCCATGTGAACTGACAGGCCCCCTTGCCCTGCACCCACCTCCTGTCCTGCTGTCCTTACCACTTGAATGTGAGCATGTGCTAACTGCCTGGTCCCCAAGGGCAGAGCCTTCCAGCATTGACCTGCTCAGAGAGCAGTGCCTGACCTGTAATTGGGTTCAATTAAGTCAAAATTTAATAACTGAATGAATCCCATGTATTTTTTTAGTGAATGAATGTATATAGGAAAGAATCCCATTGGGTAATGTAACTGGAAGGCAGACAGGGTAGAACAGGTTTTTTTGATTATAATCCTTTTAATGCTCTGACTTTGTTTAAGACAATATGAATGCATTTTTTTGATAAAAACAAAAATTAATTTGGGGAAAATTTAATGTTCCCATAGGGAGCCAAATCTTGAATCCTGCTGACCCCCCCCAAAAAGTCTCTTAAAGCTATCCATGGCTTTCATGTAATATCTGTTTCCATTAAGACTGAAAAGCCAGGCAGTGTCCCTCTGGAGAAGGAGCCTGAAATGTCATTTTCCTAGCTGGATGTTGTGGCCTTGGATGTGTTACCCACCAGGTCTTTGGTAACTTAGAGAAATTAAATGTCTTCGACTTAGAATTCTTTTCTCAAAAATCAAAGGTTTTCCTTTTCAAATAAAACATTAGCATTTTAATCACTAAGATTAACCCCCCTTCTGCCCGCCCCTCTTTCATCACCCCCCCCCCACGTGTGAAACTGCTTTGGCCTTGCTTTTCACATTCTTAGGATAAAAGCTCTTTCTCCGCTCTAGGAGAGAGTGGGGCAGTTGTTGCCCTTTGAGGGCCATGAATAGCTTCCTGCATTTATAAATGTCCATGAAATTCTTGAAGGGATTGAAAAGTGCCCTGCGCAGAAGTGTCATGAGAAAAGCAAAGTTTCAGTGGAAAACTCGATCCATTGAAACGATCTAGAGGGGACATCGGCAAAAGCTGCTCTGCGGTGCTTTATTTTAAAATATAGTGGCCACTTCAGAATGAAAATGCAGAAATGTACAACTGTTCCTACATAAATAACCATGTCATGGTTTCCTTTTGTTAAATATTCTGCATTCTTATTAAATGTGTTGTTTCCCAATTTTAGTAAATCGGTCTAGTGAAAAGGAAAAGTCGTTTTCTGTAAATGACAAAGTTATTTTAGTTAAAATGCCTTCATGTAACAGGTAAGTGTTGCTGTTGACGAAGATTTAGTAACCCTACAAAGGGAAAATCTCTTTGAAAAGAGTTCTTATTAGTAAATAGCACAACACATTTAAATCTGTTCTAGTGTCTTCAAGGAGAAAAGCTTACAATTTTAGACACACAAAAGGAAGCACTTGTTCCTTTTCATACATTTTATGCCTACATGTTATTCCTACATTTCAAGGTTTTTCACAGTTGAAGCTTATATGTGTTTCAGAAAATGTACTTTAAAAAGAGCAATTAGTCAGGCGCAGTGGCTCAAGTCTGTAATCCCAGTACTTTGGGAGGCAGAGGCGAGAGGATTACCTGAGTCCAGGGGTTCTGAGCAATTTGGTGAGACCTTGTCTCTACAATTAATCAAAAAATTAGCCAGGTGTGGTGGCACGCACCTGTAGTTCCAGCTACTTGGAAGACTTGAGGCGGAAGGATCGTCTGAGCCCAGCAGGTCAAGGCTGCAGTGGCTGTGAGCATGCCACTGCACTCCAGCCTGGGCGACAGATTGAGACTCCAACTCAAAAAAGAAAGAACAATTAGCTTCAAATAAAGAAGTCATAAGCTCGCTGGGCCTTTGGTGTACACACAGCTCAGAAGCTAACCACAAAATCCACCCTCTATAGGGATTCAAGGTAAAGAATGAACTTTCACATATTATTGACTTGAAATATGCTTTACATCAACGGGATGCTCTAGACAATGTATGCAGTGTGTGTTTCCTGTGCCCTGGCTCCCAGGCCAGCACCCCACAGGAAGGGGTCTGTGATGAAAGAAATTCAGCCAGGCCTTCCAGCCATCTCCCATATACCTGCTCCAGCCCATCAGCCTTTTTTGGTTCTTCTTCCCTCTGTCTTCCAATTCTGGGCTGGTCACCTGCCCTGTGTGCATGATGATACCCACTAAACTTCAACCTCACCTCTGTGGTCACCTTCAGACCCACTTCCAGAAGGCACAGTTCATCTCTTCTCCCCACCCCAGCACCCTAGATGCCAGAGCCACCTCTCATAAGGCCACCCTGCCTGGAGAATACATAAGTGCATTCATTGGTCCTACACAAATGTACCATCTTTGTGATTTCGTTTTCGTCTGTTTGTAAGTCCACATTAGCCATCCTAAAAGTCATATGGGTCCTTCTGGCACCATTTCCAGAAACCTGCGCACGCAACCATAACCATAGCCTGATCTTTCATATCTCTGTGGCAGAGACCATGGTCAGTCAATGACCCACATAACCCTGCCCAGACCCCAGTTTTCTTTGGTTCCCTGGTGGGAGGTAGGTGAGCCAAGCAAGAGCCCTCACTGGACCCTGCTGGAATCCATACAAGCTCTGCCTCAGCTGACACTGCTGAGCCAAGCGCCCCATAGTCTTTCCGAATAGTGAGAGAGGTCTGTCTCAGCTGTGTGTGGGTGAACAACTATTCTGCCCAGGGAGCACCAGGCCAGCCACTGGTGTCAGCATTGCAGCTTGTGGACCCCAGTCATACTTTCTGAAAACTGGAGCTGCATTTCCATGTCCTGCCTTCCTTCAGGTGTCCTGTCCCACAGGTCCTGACTCTGGCCACTCTAAGACAGCACAGGCACTTGCCCTGAGGCCCATCACTTTCTCTCTGCTGACATGTGTCTGCTTTTGGGCACAACAGTTTTCTAGAGCATGATCCCCTACCCCGGGAGGTAGAGATTATCGATATGGTGAGATAAGACCATATGGGACACTCTGGGGATGACAGCAACTATTTGGGGCTAGACTGGGAACTTTACATATTTTATTCCATTTTACCCTCACTCTATCAATATGAGGAAGGGTGTATTTTTATTTCTTAGAAAGGGAAACAGGTTCAGCAAGGCTGTCATGTGCTAAGTTGACAGCAGGTTGGTAGGACAGGGGTTCTGCCTGGCCCCAGACTATGGCCCTTGCACCAGGCTGTGCTGCTGGCAGACATAAGGAGGCTAATGTGATCATCCTTCCCATTGGTTGGTTCTGAGTAGTGCATCAGAATCTCATCACCATTTTTCTTGATCTCTCCCAGGAATCTAGCTTTTCCTGGATTACACCATGTTTGGTCCCTTCTCCTTTCATTGCTTGTCCCTTTTGCTAGTTCCTGGTCCTCTGTGGTTTATTCAGAGAGTCACGCTGCCTTTCTCATTGGTTTTCCTATGTGACTCTCCAGGCACCTTCTCCATTCTCAGTCTTCACTTTTTATGACTCTGGGTCTATGGAGCAGCCAAACATGTGCTTCTGTATGTTACTGTGACATTCTCCTGACATTAAGCTGAAGCACCACCCTCTCTCTTCTTGGTCCGTGTTTCTGAGTGACCCCCACGCCATGCCCATGGAGAAGGTCATGTTGAGAAGCCCCCATCCATCCATCCATTCATTCACAACACCGCCTGCATGGAGGCCCCATCACCATTGTCCCATAGAGGTTGGGGAGCTTCTGCCTGTGCCCCGGGGCTCTCAGTTGCCTTCCCAGGTTGCAAGTCATCACAGCCCTCACGTGAGTTCCCAGTGAAGCGGCCAATCTCATGGCAGTTATCCCTTTGGGGAGTTCCACAAATTTCCTTTCCATTCTGAATAGAGGTCTCATTTCCCAAGTCCCACTTCAAGGATCCAGTTGTTCTGTACCTCCGTATATGTTTGGAATTTCCATTCTGAGAAATGAACCCTATTTCAATTTATTCTAGTGATGGAAAATAATTGTTATTTTCTCTAGGATCATGCTTCTCTAGGTCTATCCTCCCAACTACCAGGATAAGGCAAAAGGGAAATTTAGCATATGTGTGATTTCAAAAACATCCAAAAAGTAATTAAAAAATATAGCTGTTGAATTAGGGGAAAGTAATGAGTGCTTGTGTGTCTAGTGTCGTCTGTTTTATAATAAGGGGCAAGGATGAATTCCTGGAGGTTCAACAGGCAACAAACCCTTTCATATTTTAATAAATCATTTGATGTATGTGTGTGTTTTCAAGTTTCTTGTTGTGCTGTATTCTCTGTGGATTCTGTGCTCTACTGTTCTCTTGGGAAGTGTGTGGTCATTCTTTTTTTTCTTTCTTCTGTGCTTAATACCTTTTTAAGTGTCTCCTGTAGAGCTGGTCTGGAAGCTGCATAATCTCTTAGGGTTTGGATGTCTGGGAAGGATTTTAATTCTCCATCACTAATGAAGATGAGCTGGACAGGAAATTCTTGATTGAAATTGTTTTATCTTTGAGGACTTTGAATATAGGGCTCCAGTCCCCTCTTGCTTGTAGTGTTTCTGCTGATAGGTCTGCTGCTATTCTGATTGGTTTTCCCCGGTAGGCAATCTGACCTTTCTCTCTTACTGCCTTTAGGACTTTTTCTTTTGTGCCTACTTTGTGTAGGCGAATTACTATGTGTCTAGGGTTTGGTCTTCTCATCTGATGTCTTGTGGGGGTTCTCTGTATCTCTTGTGCTTGGCTGGTCACATCTCTGGTGAGATGGGGAAAGTTTTCTTGGATTACCTCCTGGAATACTTGCTTCAAGTTGTTCTCCATTTCCCTTTCTTCTTCTGCGATACCAATCAGGTATAGGTTCTGTCTCTTGATATGATCACACATCTCTTGTAGGCTTTGTTCTTTCTTTCTGAGTCTTCTTTCTATGTTTTTTACAGATCAGGTTAATTTCATGTTCTGGTCTCCACGTTCTGAGATTCTTTCTTCAGCTAGATTAATTTTGCTTTCCATGCTTGTCATCTTGTTATTTATTTCCTGGATGACATTTTTTATTGCCAAAATCTCTGTTACAAGTTCTTTCAGTGTTGCATCTTGTTTTTCTTGAGTCTTATTCACTCTTTCCATCCATTCCCTAATCCCTGTCATATTCTAGGGCCAGTCCTTGGTGACTTCCATTGTTTGGGCACCAAGGTCTGATTTTTCAGGAGTCTTTTCTTTGGTACACTTGAAATTGCCTGAAGTCTTCCTTTGGTTTTTCCTCATTTGTGACAGATCTCTTGTTTTTCTCTTTAGTTGTGTTATTCAGTGTCAGTGGGAGAGACTTTCCCTTCTGATGTTTGCTCAGTCCTCTATTCTTCCTTGATCCGGACTCTGCCTTTGTTCTACTTTGAAATAGGATGGTGAATGGGAAGCTTTGCTATCTCTTATAGTTTATGAAATTCGAATAAAGTAGGGGATGGGGTGCTAGGATTCAGAAATTACTTGCAAGTTACAATCTTCACTTATTGTGGTATGTGTTCCCTGAGACCCACTCCCCACCACCACTCTATATGAAGATGCAAAGCAGAAACCACTACAAAAAACAGTTGAACACACATGCACACAGACATACACACACACCCCAAAACAAATTGGAATAGTGTAACAGAACAAACAACAACAAAAAAAAAACCCAAGAAAACCAAACATACACACACATGCCTAGCACAAAGTAAATAGAGAAGAAAAACAGAAAAACCAGAGGGAGGGAGAAAAAGAAATTCACACATAAACAGAAAACGACAAATAAAAGAAGAAAGAAACAGAAAAAGAAAAGAAAAAAATTGGGAAGAGATGCAGATCAAACCCTCACATACAAATTCTACACAAAGAAAAAATATTTTAAAAATAGGTGAACTAACAAACAGTCAAAAAATTTTTTTTAATTTTTTTAAAAATTGAAAATTAAAAAAAAAAAAACCTTTCCTCTTGTAGCAGGCTCTGTAATTGTTCCTCTAATCAGGTCTCTCCTGCAGAGCCACCTCTTTCACTCTCTCTTAAGTGTCCAAAGCAGGAAAGGAGGCAGGGCAGTAGAGGTAGGTGGGGCTGCAGTCCTCCCCTCCCACTCTCGTATGGTCGGGGAGATCTCCTCCAGTGGGAAAGTACAGGATTATCTCTTCCCCAGGTATGTACTCACAGGGGGTGCCCCAGCCAGGTCTGTCCTGGAATGGAGTTCTCCTATTGTGATTGACGTCCAGGTTCCGCCTGGGTTTGTCCCTCTCAGTCATGACCCAGCTGTGTGGGTCTGACATTCAGAGGATAGCTGGGAAGGAGGGGATTTGAGTCAGGCCCGGACTCACCACTGATCTCTTTGGAGTTCTTCCTCATCATTTTCTGGCCACACCCTTTGTCCTGCAGCTAGTTGGGGCGCCTGGAACTCAGCACTCCGTCAAGTCCCTCTGAAGTTTGTGCTTTCAGGTTATTACCTCTGGATCATGATCAACCCCTGAGTAGTTGATCTGCCAGTCACAGAGATCAGGTCTGTTGCTCCGTGGTGAGTGAGTCGGAGCACTTTCCTGCCCTGCCTTCAAGATGGTGGTGGGGTGCCTCTCTTGTCCTCTTCTGTGGGACTTTGCCTCTGAACTCCCTCCACAGCCCCTGCTGCCAGTGCCCTGCCAGGCACTGAAGTGGTGAGGCAAAGCCAGGAGCCAGCAGTCTCTCTCCTGCTGCAATGGTGAGGGAAAGTCTGGGGTGATGGTTTCTCCCCACCACTTTTTTGCAGGAAAAAAAAAAACTTTTGTCTGTTTAAAAAAAATAATGGCGGTTGACTCCTGGGACCTGAGAAGAGCCAGGGATGAAGCAGAGAAGCTGCAGCACCAGCTGTTGCACCAGGGGCCTGACCACTTGCTCACGAGCCCCCACTTAGACAGTCTCTCCCAGCATTTTCTTCCCAGGGAGGGTTTATTGATTAAAAAAGAAAAGAAAAGAAAAAGAAAATGGCACTCGGCTTCTACGTCCCAGGAATCACTAGGGTCCAAGCCTAGCAGCTGTGGCACCAGCCACTGCACCAGGAGAGCCCTTGGCCGCTAGCTCCCTAGCCCTCACTCAGTCAGCCACACCCACAGCACGTACACAAAATTTTCCATATACTCACTCACACTAGGACTCACATAGTCCGACTGACTCAGCCACCATCTTTCCGACCCCTCAATAAATCATTTGAATAATAAAAGTAACATGAAACATATCATAGAGTCACCTATAATTATATAATCCCACCATTAACATATTGTTTTTACATGGTTATAATCATAGAGTAGGATACTATCTGTATCATACTTTTTACTTTTTCACATTTGCAGTTTTCTTCATTTTTTTATGTATTATACAAGCACATATATAAATCATTACTTTATTCAAACTTTTATTCTATGCAATAGGATATAAAGTCAGACATGTTTATATTGCAGTAGCTCCTTTCATTAACCTACATGTTGAAAAATTTTTCATTTTCTTTTTCTTTATCCTTCGGGATTATAGAAATGTGGATGAATAAAGATGAATCTTGGAATTTCCCTCAGGACTATGACCCAGAAATGATCAAAGAGGAGAAACGGAAAGAATTAAAGTCAGAAATAAGGGTGCAGGTATAACTACATTATGTTGTAGTAATAACAAGTCATTTACTGCAATGGTTGTGCTTCTTTTGCAATTTCCTATTAATGACCTATCCTAGAATTTAAGTGATTTTTAAACTTCACAAAGAAAACACAAGGCATGCAAAGTCACATATGTAAAAGTGGTATGTTTTACATTCTCTTAGGTTGATGAATTGATGAGACAGGAATTAAAAAACTTAAAACTGATTGTGGACAGAGAAAAGGAACATCCAGCCAAAACAAGAAAGAAGAAAGAGAAAGTGAGTAGTGAACGAGCATATAGAGGGATGAGGTAGGTACAGATTTTGTCGTGAAAAAGAGCTCTGCCTATGCAGGGGCATGTCCATGAGGGCTGCCTATCACCAGATGCCTCACAGGGAAATATGCCTGCCTTTGGTAAATGTATTTATTTTTGTAATTTATTTGTTTATTATAGACTTGTGGGGTACAAGTGAGGATTTACTACATAAGTAGGCTGCATGCAGGTGAAGTTTGGGTTTCCAGGTAGCCTTCACTTCCTCTGGTAGTGGACCAGGTTCCCATTGTGTGATCATGTGGCCTCCAGCCTCCTCCCTCCCTCCCTGCCTCCCAAGCAGTGCCCAGTGACTGCCGATCCCACCTTTGTGCTAATGTGACCAATGTTCTGAGCCTACTTATAGATGAGAACATGCAGTATTAACTGGCCCACTGTCTAGCCCTCATTGTGGGTTGTGGGTTCATAAATAGGACAATTCCAACCATCTGAGTCTGACCTCTCCCAACCCCCATCATTTGCAGATGCATATCACCCAAGTCCCACAAATAGGATAAGAACTATCAAAGGAGCCAGAGCACATGCCCCAGATGTCCCCCTATCAGTCCCTTTAGGTAGATCTATCTACAGGGGAAGCCAATGGCAATGAGCAAGTTTTTGTGAGTGGGGGAATCAGAGCCAAAGGAAACAGATAAGTTGAACTGTAAGTTGCACCAGTGCTTCTCGCAGTGGTTTAGAATAGCTAACTGGAACAAAGTATTCCAAATTCATTTATCTGGACCCCTACTTTCCGCCTTCATCCCAGAGACAGCATTGACATTGAGGTCAGAATACCCAAGTTAGAAGGCCAAGACTTCTCCCTGGCGGTACTGGTGTGTGCATAGGCAGCCTTAGCTTCTGTGATGGCTTTCTTAAAGTTCCATGACTGATTCACTTTTCCTGTGAGTTACACATTCCCTCTTAGAGTTTTCACATATTTAGCTTCATTAGTGTCTAGTTTTACCAGCTCACAATGACTCTATCTTGATCCATTTTGTACTGATATTAAGGTCTAACTCTGAAGGCAGCCGAATTTCCCTCATAGCCCTGAATATCCATTACTGTAGCCTGATGACACCGATTTATTAATTTACTTATTTATTTATTTTAACACTGATTTAATAACCACCCATAGATGAAAGTACCTTCACAGGAATCTGGAATTCAGGTGAGAGGATGCAGCACCCCGATGGGCCATAGAACACTAAAAAATAAATAAATAATTAAAAAATTTTTAAAAAAATTTTTAAAGATGCATTTGACCCCAGCGGGTCGAGGCTGTGGTGGCCGGGAGCGGCCACTGCACTCCAGTCTGGGATACAGAGCAAGACTCCAACTCAAAAAAAAAAAAGATGGATTTAAGAGAGTAAAAATTATAGTTTCACTTTTCCTATGTCACCCCAAAGTCCACACATCCCAGTGCCAAGAGAGGCCCTTGAGTTTACCCTGGGGGAAAGGGACAGAGAAGCGAGCATCTGACTTTGCCATGAACCCCAGTACCAAGCCCACTTGCCTGTGGACCCCAACACCACAGGCCTGTCCAAAAACCCTGACACCAGGCCCACCCACAAAAATCAACAACAAGCCTGCTTTTGAGCGATAGCACCAGAAAAAAATCAAAGTATATCACTACAAAAAAAAAATCATCAAATTACAAAGGAAGACCGTGAGAGAGGAACAAAAGAACTACAAGACAGATAGAAATAAATTAACAAAATGGCAATGGTAAATCCTTACCTATTAATAATTACTTCAATTGTAAATGGATTAAACCGACCAACCAAAAAATATATAGTGGCTGAATGAATTTTTAAAACTTCACTATATGCTGTTTATAAGTGATTCACTTCAAATTTAAGGATGTATGTAGGCTGAAAATGAAGGTATGGAAAAAGATATTTCATGCAAATAATAACCAAAAGAGAGTAGAGGTGGTTATACTTATATCAGAAAAAGTAGACTTCAAATCAAAAACTGTCACAAGAGACCAAAAAGACCATCACATAATAATAAAAGGGTCAATTCAATAGCAAGAAATAACAATTATAAATACATATGCACCTCTCATCAAAGCATCTAAATATACAAGGCAAAAGTTGACATAACATTTCTGAAGGGAAAACTAGATAGCCATACGATAATAGTAGGAGACTTTAATATCCCACTTTCAATAATAAATATATCATCCAGACAGAAAATCCGTAAGGATACAATAGACTTGAATAATATTATGCACCAAATGATCCTAAAAGTTATTCTACACAACAGCAAAAGAATGCACATTTTTCTCAAGTACACATGGAACTTTCACCAGGATATAACATATGCTAGGTCACAAAACAAGTCTTAATAAGCTTTAGAAGATTGAAAACATTCCAAATAACTTCCATCCAAATGGGATGAAACTAGAAATGAATAACAAAGGGAATGGAGAAAAATTCATAAATATATAGAAATTAAATGACACACTCTTGAACAACCATTGGGTCAAAGAAAAAATTAAAAGGGAAATTTTAAAAATCCCAAAACAAAAATGAAATACAACATACCAAAATGTATGGGATATAGCAAAAACAGTATTAAAAGGGAATTTTATAACAATGGATGCCTACATTAAAAAGAAAAATGGGCTGGGTGTAGTGGCTCAGTCTATAATCCCAGCACTTTGGGAGCCCGAGGCAAGAGGATTGCCTGAGCCCAGGGGTTCGAGACCAGCCTGAGCAGCTTGGTGAGACCTTGTCTCTACAATAAATCACAAAAATTAGCCAGGCATAGTGGCGTGCATTTGTAGTTCCAGCTACTTGGAAGGCTGAGGCGAAAGGATCGCCTAGGCCCAGCAGATTGAGGCTGTGGTGGCTGTGAGCATACCACTGCGCTCCAGCCTGGGTGACAGAGTGAGACTCCAACTCAAAAAAAAAAAAGAAAAATTATCTCAAATAAACAGCCTAACATACCTCAGGGAACTAGAAAAAGAAGGGAAAGCTAAGCCCACAGTCAGCACAAGAAAGGAAATTTAAAAGTTTAGAACAGAAGTAAGTAGAGAACAGAAAAACAATAGAAAAAAATACTAAAACTAAGTTGGTTTTCTGAAAAGTTTTTTAAAATTGACAAACTCTATGCTAGGCTAAGAAAGAGAGAGGAAAGACTCAAATAAATTCAGAAATGGAAGAGGAAACATAACCAATGTCACAGAAATATAAAGGATTGTAAGACACTATTATGAACAGTTATACACTAACAAATTGGATAACCTAGAAGAAGTGAATAAATTCTCAAAAACATAAAACCTACCAAGACTGAACCAAGAAGAAATAGAAAGCCTCAACAAACCAATAACAAAAAGATTAAGTCAATAATCAGAAACCTTTCTGGGATCTTGGAACACAAAAAGACATTATAGGAAAATCAGTGGAAACCAAATAAACTGTGGATTTTTATGTGTCAAAGTTGGTTCCTTAATTGTGATAAACATACCATAATAATGTAAGATGCTAATATGGAAAATTATGTGAGGGGTATACAGGACCTCTCTGTACTACTTTTGCAACTCTTCTGCAAATCAAACATTTTTGTAAAATTAAAAGGTTTTATTTGCAGATTAAATGAATATCTGTGTAGAAAATCCCATGGAATCTACAAAAGAAACTCCTGGAAATTTCTGCAAGGGTACAGGATATAAGATAAATGTGCAAAAAGCAATTGTATTTCTATATACTAGCAATGAACCCATGGACATCAAAATTAAAATATGATATCATTTTTAATCACTCAAAAAATAAAATGCATAGGTGTAAATCTAACAAAACAAATACAGGACTTGTATATTAAAACTGCATAATGCTGCTGAAAGAAATCAAAGAGGATTTGAATAAACAGATATACCATATTCATTGATTAGAAGAGTCAACATAGTAAAAGTGTCACATCTCTCCACATTGTTATACAAGCTTTATGTAATTCTATCAAAATCCCTGAAATATAATTTGTAGACATGGACAAGAACATTCTAAAATTTATATAGAAAGGCAATGGACCTTAATTAACTAAAGCTATGTTGAAAAAGAGAAATAAAGTGAGAAGGATCGATTTACCCAATTAAGTAATGGAACAGGACAAAGAACTCACAGTGTGCCCAACTGATTTTTGACAAAGGTGCAAAAGCAATTCAAAGGAGGAAAAACACCCTTCTGAATGAATGTTGCTGGAGCAACTGGACATCCATAATAAGCAAAAAATAAAAATAAGTAAAATAAATAAAAATAAGGCTAATTTTGAACTCATGGTCTCAAAAATCTATTTTTTTCTAGAAGTTAAGTCTGTGACTCACAGACTTAATCAAAAATAGATTTTTGAGACCTAAGGCTAGACAAAGAGTTCTTAGGCTAGACAAAGAGTTCTTAGGATTAATACCAAAAGCACAATTAATAAAAGAAAATATTGGATTTCATCAAAATTAAATTTTTTTACTCTGTGAAAGACCCTGTTAAGAGGATAAAAAGACAAGCTACAGACCTGGAGGAAATATTTGCAAAACATATATCTGACAAAGAGCTGGTATTCAGAACATAAAAAGAACTCTGAAAACACAAAAGTTAAAAAAAACAAGCAACCCAATTAGAAGGTGGGTGAAGACATGAAGAGATGTTTTACTGAGGAGGATACACAGACAGCAGATAAGTACATGAGAGGATGCTCACCATCATTAGCCACTAGGGAAGTACACACTGAAGCCATGATAGAGCACTGCGCTCCTATGAGGATGACTAAAATGAAAACTAGTGACAACACCAGTTTCTGGAGAAGATGATGTTAATATGGAGATTATTCATATTTTATTGGTGGGAATATAAAAAATGGTACAGTACTCTGCATAACAGTTTGGCAGTTAAAAAAAAAACAACATGCAAATACCATATAACCCAGGCATTGTACTCATGGGCATTTATCCCAATAAATGAAGATTCACATTCACTGTAATGAATTCTTATGATTTTATGTTGCCTTAGCACCCATGTTGAATATAAGTTTAATTTTTTATCAGATGTAAGGCTTAGTCACCCCGACACAGTTTTCAGTTTTCCACCTACTCCCAGTTCCTCAGTGTGCTTGGCTCAGATATCTACCTTAAACAAGTGCCTCCTGGTGACTACCTCCCTATGGTATAGCTAGATACAACCTCCTTGACTTGCCCCACTGACCCCAATACCTACACAGACAGCACAGATATGCCACAGTGACTCCCCCATGTGTCACAGTATGACTTTGCAGAACTCATGCCTGCTTGCTCTAAACCCCTTCAGTTAGAACTCCCCACTGGAAAGTAAATTGTCCAAGCAACTCCCTAGACCCCAATAAAGGCCTCAGGCCATATGTCCCTTGCTCTCTATCGCTTGCTCCCACATGCTGATTGAGCACACTTGTCCCAGACAGCGTTCCTCTTCCTATTGCCCTGTGAGGCATGCTGCCCTCTTCTCTGAATCTGTAGGTAACACACTGCTTCTGTTATTTCCTATGTTATGTTGTGCTTCCTTCTCTGTGTCTTACCTGACCAACACACTGAAACCTAACCCTTCTCCCTGTCAGCACTCTCCTAGGGGTGGCTATCTTGGTAGGAATAAACTGGACACAGATCAGACAAGAGCCACAAGGGCATCTGCTAGTATAAACAAGTGTCTTGAGAGAGAAACATCTGGTCACAAGTCAAACACTTAGCATTAGGCCCTCCACCAGGATAAAGAAATATCCCATAAAAGGCACACTGTAAACATCTATCACCACTCCTCTTGGAGCCCCGTCATGACAAGGCTAGAATTTATCACCACTTTCCAAAGAGATATGTTAAGACTAAGTTATAGAAAAATATATAATTCACACACACACAAATCTATATACACATCTATAGCCACTTAATTCATAATAGCCTGAAACTGGAAACAGTAATAAAAAAGAGCAAACTATTGGTACAAACAACCTGGATGAATTTCATGAGAATTATGCTGATTGTGAAAAACCAATTCCAAAATATTATACACTGTATGATTCTGTTTATATATAGCACTCTTGAAAGGACAAAATTATAGAATGGAGAACAGATTAGTGGTTTCTAGAGGTTAAAGGTGGAGTGGTCACAGGCCAGAAGAGGGTATGGCTATGAAAGCAACATAAGGGACCTTGTGATGATGGAGGTGTTTTGTATCCATGTCAGTAACCTGGCTGTGATCTTGTAAGATAGTTCTACAAGATGTTACCATCAGGAGAAACCTGGTGAAGGGTACATGGGAGCTCTCTATATTATTTCTTACACCTGCAAGTGAACTTTCCATTATCTCAAAATAAAAAATTTAATTTTTGAAAAACATGAGTTCAGTATAACTGTATGCAATCATATAGCTGAATCTTGTAATTGCAATATTATTTGAAAGAAGCCAAACATAAAACTATCTATATTGTATGGTTCCATTTTCAAGAACAGGCAGTAGGAATCTATAGTGAAGTCAGAAGAGTGGTTACCTAAGGATGCAAAACAGCATGAGAAAGTTCAAAGGGGAAGGAAAAGTTCTATATTTTGAATTGGGTAGCGGGTATATGTTTATATATGAATAATAAATGTAAAGCTAATCAACCTGTGAGTGGTTGTAATTTACTATACTTAAATTACACTTCAATAAAAAGAACGAACAATGAATGAGGAAATTGACATGGAGGAATGAAAAAGAGTAAGGTGTTAAAGTGCCTGATGTCCATTGCATATAGGGAGCACAGCTTCCCTGAGGGAGCCTGAGAGAGAAGGTGGCACAGAAATGGAAGACAGAGACCAGGCTAAAGAAGCTCCATTTGCCATAATGTGAAATTTTAACTTCATCCTGTGCATAATGGGCCCTACTGATGGGTATTTTAAACAGTATCACAAAGTGATGAGCGTTTTTTAAAAGATTACATTCGGAGCATGTTCCTCCAGGCTGTCACAGTATCTGAATGCAAAGCTTCTTAGAAACCAGAGGTAGGCAGTTGCCTGGCCCTGAGACCTCCAGATTTGGGGCCAGACTCTAACAGAGGGAAGTGATTGAGTACTGCTTTAGTCCATTTGTACTGCTAAAACAAAGTACCTTAGACGGGGTACTTTTTTTCTGTAAAGAACAGAAATTAATAGTTCACAATTCTGGGGGCTGCAAAGTCCAAGATCAAGGCACCAGCACATTCAGTATCTAGTGAGGGTCTGCTCTCTGCCTCAAAGAGAACGCCTTCTAGCTGCATCTTTGCATGGTGGAAGGGTAAACAAGCTCCCTCTGACCTCTTTTACGAGGACACTAATCTCGTTCATGGAGATGGAACCCTTGTGATCTAATAACGTCTTGAAGAGCCAACCTCTTAATACCATCACCTTAGGAGTTAGGTTTCAACATAGGTATTTAAGGGGTGATACAAACATTCAGACCATAGCAGGAACCAAAAACAAGCATAGCTTGACTCTGTGTGTGCACATGGTACTGTACACTGAGTCAGAGACCAGAAAAAGAGCCAGAATGCTCGGGGAATTTGGAATTCGGCCCAGTGCAGGTTCCACAGTGGAGACCCCACCTTCTATCCACAGACGGTCACGTGCACATAAGCAACTTGGGATTTCCAGGGTAAATCCTTATGTCTTTGAAAACGTTGCAGCTGCGTGTTCAACGTATCACAACTAACTTTTCACGTCCCACCACCCCCAAAGAACAGTTTGTTTAGCTAATTTTTAGGACTTATTTGCTTGCTTATTTTGACTAAAATATTGATTATTTCCTTTTTTCTGAAAAAGAAAGGGAAGAAAGGCAAAAAAGGGGAAAAAGGGAAGCAGGATAAAGATCTGACAGCTGACAGGTAAGGAATGGACTTGTTGGTAATGCATGTGAGCAGGGGTGGGGGCACCCCAGAGAAGAGCAGGGGAAACCTGAGGCAGAGACTAAATCCTTGACTATGGCCTAGGCAAGGCATTCCTCTTAGTTAAGCCACACCCTCTTCATCCTGGACAGTGCCATGGGCAGGTAGGAGTTGTCTCAGAGTCCTATACAAATACCAGATTGGAAGGATGCCTAGATGGGCCCAGAAGGCAAACTTGGCCCCCCATCACTTCTGAGTGCAGATAACTTTTTAAATAAAAATTGTAAAATGTGTGGGGAAGAAGATGTTCTTACACATTTTAAGAAATAACATCCTGACAAAACTTGTGAGGAAATTTTGAGACTGAGTTCCCACAGGATTGAGATATGTCATCCCCTCACAGCTCTGAGCCCTCCCACTGAGATGCTTCCTCGTGCTTGCTGGAGGAAGGAGAAGGATGAGGTTGAGGCTTGTGAAGGGATGCTTTCATTTCCTTGAGTTTCATTAGCTGAACTTCAAAACAGTACTCATGAATAACTTTAAATGCTCATTGTTGTTGTTGTTGTTGTTGTTTTTAAGTTGAAATGACCCTGAAGTGCTTTAACATGGCAAATAAATAGTACCTAGGCTTTTGGATATTATCAAGGAATTTAATTAAAATCCCCCCCAAAATTGATGTCAGAAATCATTTTGAACACATACTTTTCTTCTCATGGGTTTTGTTAATGGATCAACACGTGTTGCTCCCATGTTTGGGGTGCTCCCTAGTCCTCCCTTGAGTCCTGTTGCTGTCCTGTTTGAGATGCTCCCTAATCCTCCGTTGGGTCCTATTGCTCCCATGTTAGGATTTTCCCTGGTCCTCCCTTGGGTCCTGTTGCTCCCCTGTTTGTGATGCTCCCTAATCCTCCCTTGGGTCCTGTTGCTGCCCTGTTTGAGGCGCTCCTTAGTTCTCCCTTGGGTCCTGTTGCTCCCATGTTTGGGTATTTTCTAGTCCTCCCTTGAGTCTTCTTGCTACTCTGTGGTGCTTCCTGGTCCTCCTTTGGGTCCTGTTGCTCCCCTGTTTGGGGTTGTTCCCTAGTCCTTGCTTGTGTCCCAGCATTACTCTTTCCAAATTCTGCTTGAGAGAATGTTCATGAGAGGAAGCCCTACTTAGCACTCTGGAGGAGAAGAGGAGACCAGAGCACCCAGAGCCCATGTACATGTCTGCAGATACCTCCAGTGAGACCAAAGCATCCCAGAGCTAGCACATGCACACAGAGCTCTGGCAAGCAATGGGCTCCAGCTCTTTGGAGAAACAGCTTTCACAGGAAATCCCTAGAGGAAGGGGCTGCAGGTTTCCCCACTTGAAGCTCCATTGTTTGGGTAATTCCTGTCTAAGAGAGACCTGGCCAGCATTTTGAGATTCAGGTGCTCCAATTCCTAGGGAGGCACACATCTATCATGCACAAACACTGAAGCCTCTGGCAGCTCCTGGGGACAGAGGGACCGTTACTGTCCTATCCCTTGAGGAGGGTCCAGCCCACACATACACACATTGCCACAGGTGTCTTCCGGTAGGTCTTTTTTTTCTTTTTTTTTTTCTTTTTTTTTCTTGAGTTGGAGTCTCACTCTTGAAACTCAGGCTGGAGTGCAGCGGTATGCTCATGGCCACCACAGCCTCAACCTGCTAGGCTTAGGCAATCCTTCCTCCTTAGCCTTCCAAATAATTGGAACTACATGTGTGCATGTGCTAGCTCTGGGATGCTTTGGACTCACCGGAGGTAGCTGCAGACATGTACATGGGCTCTGGGTGCTCTGGTCTCCTCTTCTCCTCCAGAGTACTAAGTAGGGCTTCCTCTCATGAACATTCTCTCAAGCAGAGTTTGGAAAGAGTAATTATAGAGACAAGGTCTCACCAAGTTGCCCAGGATCGTCTCGAAACCCTGGACTCAGGTCCTCTTGCCTCGGCCTCCCAAAGTGCTGGGATTACAGGCTGAGCCACCACGCCCAGCCTTCCAGTAGCTCTTAAATGCCACTTTTCTCCTTTGTTCTTCTACTAGTCCCAAACAGTAAAGTCTTTCAAGTGAAGATCAGGGTAAGTGCCTTATCCAGTGACAAACCAAGAGCTACAATCTAATCTACCAGTATAAGCCTGTCACTAACTCAAAATTATTCATTCACATTCTCTTGCATGTAAAGTATCTCTTCACTGAAGAAAACACTGCTTTAACAATATAGACCACATATGTGTGGCTCATGGACAATGTCCATTAGACATTGAATATATTTTTGGTCTGTGCTTCCTTACAGCTGAACTATCATAAGAGAGCTACAACTAATTAAGTAGTGAAATGAAGAGTGACCAGTATTTTATTCATTTTATGCTCAGAAATACAGAAACACCTGGTCATCTCATTCCTGTAAGATTTTTCTTTTTAACTTTAAAGATCCTGTGTCACTATACTAGGGCTGGTTCTGCCATGACACTGCAAGACAACTTAGGTTTCTCTCATCAAATTAATATAGCCCTTAAAACAGCATTTTATCATAGTTTAAGATTGTTTTAAAGTTGAACATTTTTTATTCCATAACAAAAGTTTATTGCACTGAAAAAACTCAAATATAGGTTGGTGCTTGGTCCGTCTTAATATATTTTGTTTTGATTATGTTAAAGAACCTTCTTCAATTTTATGTTAATATTTTATGCCTTTGTTATATGTTTATATTGAATAAGTATTCAAGCTAAAACAATTCAGTTGACACTTCCTTGATATAGACCAGATACTGTTATCCTAAATTCTGTTACAATTAAACCTTCCTTAATTTTTAGCAGAGGGCATACTATTTTAAATATATTTGATAGAATACAATTTCAAGTAAACCAAAGACTGCAGTCATCAGATTAACATTTATCTTAATAGTATTTGACTTGAGTCTAACTGATATTCTTGGGTCACTTTTAATTACACTAACTTGGATCATAGAACATATAGTTATATTTATAATACTCAACTCAAAGAAAGACAAGGGTAGGATGGAAGAATAAAAAAAAGGGAAGACAAAACATCTCAAAGGATTATACTGAATAATATTAGAACTTAACCCATCTTAATTCCTGCAAGCCAAACCCCAGTATCATTGGGAGTTTCATTCATTGCATGAAATACTACGTCCATTTTTTCTCAATTAGTATAAATTACCAGTGTGCTGACTATATGCCCAAGATACTCTTAGAGAAGTGGCTTCTGACATCTGTAAACACCGCAGAAAGCACCCTTCTAAAAATAATCATCACACTCATAGCTTTAGACATTTTATCTTCCATATAAGAATTATAGGCTTTGTTCCTTGTAGAAATTTCTTTTAAACTGTTGCACTATTGGGTTAAAGGAAATATCAATTCCACAAAGGATTAATGATCTACTACAGCTTGAAGATGCTAACTGAATATATAATTATGGGCCCATTGCATCACTATTATTGGGTAATTTCTAATTCGTATTTGTGCCATCATGAAGAGTGATGGAAGAGCAGACTGCAAGAGTTATAGCTGGTCTCAGACGCCCAAAGATGTCATCTTATTAATGAGAAACATCAGATATGCACATGGATGAGTGAAAGTACTGTTTTTAAAAAGACTAACTTATCCCCCAAATTGTAGAAACACTTATAAATTCGTTTATTTGCATATATACAAGTTAAATCTGAACTAGATCTGATTTGAGTTCTCTGCATACGTGATGATTAACAGAAGTACTGCTGGTTTTGTGTGTACTCCTGGAATAGACAGTCTGCTTTGTCCTCAGGACCATCGAGTCTCTATATAAGGAACTGGTGGAAGAAGGATTACTGATCCCAGCTCTGAAAGTCAACCTCTCTGAATTCATTGGTAAAGTACCCAAAACATAATGCATGTATGTGTCCCATGTCACCCTTTGTGTTTTGAAGTCCCAACAGCTGAACATGTTTTATTTGTGTTCTTGTCCAAGCCAAAACCTGGTCTATGGTGACTTCTGGTAGATGTTGGATTGAATAGATTTGAACAACCTAAGAGGGTGCTATGAACTAATAGGTTCTCTTAATAAAATGGGTCCAACTCTCTCCACTAACACCATAGAAGCAGGTTTTTTAACCTGCTAGCAGGGTTCCTTGGGGCAAATTCTTTCTGTCATAACCTGATTTAAGGAAATGGGGAGTTGATCATGCTTTCATGTTTCCCTGTTTAAACAAAATGCCCTGCGAGGGAAGCAGTGGGGGCTTCTTCAACACAACAACCCAATCGTTACAAGAAGAACTCCTTACAAAAGAGACTTTCCAAAAGAGACAGAAGTATTTAGAAGGAAAAAGATGAGGATATTTGTTATTACATCTTCAATGTTTTCCCCAGAATTTTAAAAATACAATATGATGACCTGAAAACATGCTTAAAGCTCATAACTTTGAAATTCCTTATAACTTTGTCACCTTAATGCAGTTATTATTTTTACTTTTATGAAGAAAGAATCTTCAATTAATGATGACATTTTCCTACACAACCACAAAAAACACAAAAGGGTAATCACACTAAAAAAATTAACATTATGTTACCTCATATATAGTTAATATTCAATTTCTCCTATAGTCCTTATAATGTCCTTTATAACTGTCTTTCATAATCTGAAATCCAATCAAGGATCATGTGTGTGATTGTCATATCTAGTCTCCTTTAATTTCTCCCATCTAGAACAGTTTCCCATCTTTTTTTTTTTAATCTTTCAAAACATTGACACTTTAGAAGAATCTGAGCTGTTTTATAGACTGACACTCAATTGTTTGTGTTGAATAATTGCCTAATTATTTGATTCAGGTTAAACATTTTTTATAGGAAAACTACATAGGTAATTGTGTATCCTTCTCAGTGTTTCCGATTGGGGACACATAATGCTACCCGTTCCCATCACTGCTGATGTTAAGTTTAATCTTGTGGCAAATGTACTATTTCCCTGATTTCTCCATTGTAAAGCTTCATCTTTTCCTTTATAATTAAAAAAGCTTATACATCAAGGCTGGGGATAATCTGTCCCCAGCAGACTTTTGCACTAGTGTTTTGATATCCACTGATGATTTTTGCCTGCATCAATTATTTCTGTAGTGGTTGTAAAATGGAACTTTTCTCTTTCCATCATTCCTTCTACATTTAATAGATATTCTTCTTTAAGGAAGTATGGAATTTTTAAAAATTGTTGTGGTGTTAATGTACACATGAATCTCTTTTTATTCAATGTATTATTATCTATCCCTATTACTATTTATTCTGATGTTTACATTGACCCAATTTTAGCCTGTGAGAGCAGGAAGGCTAGCATTTTCCTTTGATCAAAGGATAGTTATTTTAGTCCCTTTGCAAGACAGCTTTGTTTTCTTCTAGATGGCTTGGAGATGCCTTCACATTTCCTAATAGCATAAGAGTTTTACCAGAGTATACACTGGGATATGTATTGGGTTTCTATTTATTTTATGTGTTTCTTGTTCAAGTACTAGAGAGTTTTCTCCTATATTGTCTTGATTCTGTTCTGTTTAATTTTGTTAATATTTAAAAGCAGTCATTTTTAACAGAACTGTCTCTTATTTGCAGTTTGGATTTCTGAATGAAAGATGCTAGTACCTAGTGCAATGCCTGGCAGCACATGGCAGATTCTCATTACCTACCTGTGGACCGGTTTCTCAGCTTCTTATTAATTTCTTATCAATTCTGGACTTTTAAAATGATCTATCAAGCTTCAAGATAGCATTTTTAAGATGCCTAAGGTCAAAGTGGTTGGGGTCAGCCACTTAAGAATGATGCTGAGTGAAAATGATCCAATCTAACAAAATTAGTAAATTTACCCAAGATCTGACACACTTTGATCTTGTCCGTATTTTCTTTATTTTTTCCCCATATAAGATCCTTAGCTTGAAATATGGTAGTGTAGCTTCCCAAATTCCCACATTTAAAACTAGAGCAACTAAATAACAAAAACAAAAACCCATAGACAACACATACACCAAAACTCAATGACAAGTTTTACCTCTGAAGTCACAAACATAAGTGATTGGGAACACTGAAGAACCTGAGAACAGGAGACCCCAAAATAACCATAAGCACTCACTGGAAAGCTCAGTGGGCCAGGTAAGAATTGAAACTGAAGCTTGGAAGGATTTTGTCCACCTCAGCAGCTGAAGAGTACAAAGGGCCAGAATGAGAATGTGTAAAGGGGCAGTAGCAGGCTGAATCTTATACTCTCTTGAAAATGACCTACCTCAGTTCCCTTCCTATACAGTGTTCCATACTAAGAAAAAACTCTTGGGAATAAAACCAAAATTGAACAGGATGGAGAAAAAAAAGACACAGCAAAGAGAAGGGCCAGAAAAAGTTAGGGGCCAGAACATCTCAGAAAATAATGCACCACATTTTTAGCATATATGAAAACAACAGAAGAGGGAGCTCTGTGAAATTAGAAAAGCTATCCTGAGCTACACTTTTTAATAAAAGTATAGAAATATGAACTCACAGAAATTTGAAGAATTAACATTCCCAAAAGACATCCCCATAAGGCAAATCTATACTAGAGCCTTCTATTTTAAAACAAGTTAATATACATTAAGAAAATTATAGAAGATATATAAGAACAGCATAAAATAGAATAAGAAGTACTCAGAAATGAGGTGACAAAATTCAAGAAATATAAATAAAGGGGAAAATGTTTTAGTAAAAACTTAATAATGATGAATACAAGAACAAATAAAGGCAATAATGAATGCTCTCAGAAAAGTAAAAGGTGAAAAGACAGGCATTTTAAAAAGTAAAACTAGAAGTGAAGAATAGGATAAAAAGAATTCAAAAGAACATATCAAATATTGAAGATAGACAAAGAAGATCCAACATACAGATAATACAAGTTCCAGAAGAAGAAAACCAAAGCAAATGAAGAAAACCAAAACCAGAAGAAACACTAAGATTTTCAATTCATGAAAACTTTCTTTAAAATAATATTAAAACCACGTAATGAAAGATCACACTGTGTACCACAGAGTATTAACTTAGACTAAGCAGCAAGGCATATTCTAATAAAAGTACCTTTGGGTATCTGTATGAAAGACAAAATATAAAAGACCTCATGACTTATAAAGGGAATAAAATTCAATTATCATCAGACTTTTCAGCAGCAGTGCTTTATACCTGAAATAAATGGGGTGACATATTTAAGATGCTCAAGGAAAGGAAATAAGATTCAAGGATTTTGTATCAAACCAAATTTATTTTCAAGCATATATGACACACACTTATAAACATGCAGGAACTCAGAATATTTTCCCCATGACCCTTTCCTGAACAGTCTACAGGAATAAGCTACAGACAACTAAAAACAACTAGGGAGACCTTGACATGGGGACTGGTAGTGAGCATTCAACACATACTTAGAAAACTAAGAGTGAGGACTGCAAGAGAGAGTGCAATATGTAATGACTATGCTTTGACTGTGTGGCTAGAGTACAGCCACAAAAAAATGGGAGGAAGAATCAGCACATACAAAAAATTTAACCATTTTCAGTTGTCATAAGTAGTGTTGATAGTATTGATTTTATTTTTATGCTATTCTGTGTGTGTGAGAGAGAGAGAGAGAAGTATAATGTGTGATAATTGAAATGAGAAATTATGAATAGTTTGTCATCTCCTCTATCCTTGGAAACTTAAGTTTCTCCTCTGGAGGAAAGGAGACATCGATGTAAAACAGAAGGAGTTAAGTAAAACTCGTAATCTTGAATTTGAACTAAAATATCAGTTTCAACTCATAAGGTATTTTATCATGCACACACCAAACACACACCAGTAGTATGCCAATACCAGCTCATAGGAGTTGATTGTTAATTTTTTAGAAATTTTGTGAGGCAATTGAGATGCACACCATGATGTTTAAGTTTTCTATCTCCGTCTATTGAAAATGCTTAGAGACAATGACCAATACATTAGCCATGAGTATTCTTAGATTTCAGGTTATTATCTTAAAACACTATTTCCCAATCAAAGAAACCAGCATTTCCTAATAAAATTGCTGGTTTCAGACAGGGACAAGAAACATCAAGAAGAACCTGAAACGTCTTATATCAAATGGCAAGGAATTTCTCAGAGATGACTAAGTTCATGGCAAAAAACTTTAGGACCCAAATTGAAGAAACTCCCTCTGGCCAAAAGTGAGACATTTTGAGATCTAGTAAGGATAAGAAATATAACGGATTGAAATCCATAAAATATGGTTTTATTCACAAGTTCATAATTATATGAAAATGACTAATTGGTCATCTACAGAGGATGACTGGAAACCAGTTCATTATCTTGAAAACCGGTAAATAAAAAGACTCAAGCATTAGTCCTACCTTTCCCATATTATCTATACCACCAGGTAACCAAATAGTACCTGAGGGATGTACATTAAAAATGAAATAATTTCAGCTGTTGAATGAAAATAAAAGAATAGGATTAGGATATCCTGATGTTGCTACCTCCAATGGATCTAGGCACAACAAGATGTCACCAAAAGAATGAACACTAGATGTTGTATGCCTCCTGGTGTGAGCTCAGCACATCCTGTAGTCTTACCAATGGGCTTCCCTAAATCCAAACAGGCCTCTGGATGCAGCTGCCAATTTGCAGGATATGCAGAGGAACACGGTGGACCACTGCAGTCAGCAAAATCCAGACTGTGCAAAGACGCCTCGGTTCTTCCTCAGATACATTGTGCGGGAAAAGAAAGGATAAAAGGAGCCTAAGGTTAAAATAGACTTAAAAGACAGACTATAGTCTCTAAGCATGCACACCTCAGTGATCATACTATAAAGAAATAGAAGGGTTCTTCAGATGTAGCAACAGAAAAGGGGAAAAAAAGAAATATATGGGAGAGATTACTGTACGATTTGGGGTAGTAGTTTCTTCTGGCAGGAGGGGGAGAACTGTGATTAGGATGGACACCTGGAGGAAGAGTTATTTCTGGAGTGACTGCAAAATGTTATTTCATAACCTGAGCAGCGCTCTTTATAATAATTCACTAAGCTACACATTTATTTAGCATGGTTTTCTGCATCTGTATTTTATTTTACAATAGGAGGGTGTTTTTTCAGAGCTTCTTAGCTTGCACTCTTCAATAGATAGTCAGTGTGCCCCTATTTCAGCCTCCCCCATTGGCTGCCTGTGTGTCTCCCAGGGACCCTACTCTGGCCTCAGCCCGATCCTGATATCCCAGGTGGAAGGGATCATATGGGTCCCACGCCTGCCTGCCCATGCATGTGAGTGAGTGCGTGTGCACACACACACACACACACACACACACGCGCGCGCGCGCACGTGCACACAATTGCAGAACCTGCTGCTTTCCCACCCTGAATGGCTGTGCCATGAGTTTTCTCCTATGTTGTTCCCAGTGATGCTATTCTTTGTTCTGTGGCACATATTTATGAGTCTACATTTTACTCATACCTGCGCTATCCCCTTTACTCTCTTGAAGCACAGTTAGCCATTCTTTCCTGAATGTATCTATGTGTCTTACAAATTATATGAAAGCCTTGTGATCTCAGGTAAAGCCTTACCCAAACTTCATTTGTTTCTCTACTTTCTAACCAGAGAATCTCCTCCCGCCCTGTGACTTTGTGTCCTCATCCTTTTTTAATCTGAGCTGGGTCATCTTGGTAGAACTGGGCCATACAGAAGGATATTCATACCCCGCCTCACTGGTTCTCTCGGCCCGTTTCTAATTTGGGAGCACACTACCCAGGGCTGCCGTTACCTTTTGGCAGCCTGGCAGTGCAGATCTCTCACATTAGGGAAGTGAGATCTTGCACAGCTGGGGAGCCACTTCCTGATCAAATAAGCCCAGGAGGTTTGTTAAGCCATCACCTCCATGTACCCGTCCACCTCTGAAAACTGTTCTGTTCTCAACACTCAGCTAAGGCATGTCTCATGGTCTTGTCCAAGAAGAGAACTGACCAAGAGGTTGACCCAGGCATCCTCATTCACCCTCTGGCTCCCTGGTTCTGATTTTATTTTCTTGTTTTTGTTTTAACATGTTTACACAGTGTTGTGGCCCAGCTGGTTCCTGTATTTCCTATTCTTCTGTTCCATGGACCAGCACTACAAAGGCTGAGTGCTTGGAACCCTATATTTTTGTGTGTGTGTCTAGATGAGAAGAGAGGGTGGGTGTGGATTGTGCCTCCCCAGCCCCTATTCCATGTGGGGAGGGAGCACAGACCCCCTGACACAGAACGTGGTTCTACAGTGTGGACTCTTTCCATCAGACCAGACACATGCTATATAGATCCAGCCCATTCGACACTGCTGGGACACCAGGTTGGTCTTTTGGAGTCTTAAGTTTATAATCCCATCTCTTCTCAGCACCAGTCAAACCCCAACAGTCGTTAGACTCGTAGCAGGTTAGTGCTGCAGGAGACTGAAGAGGAGACACAGAGTCAGAGGATGCTAAGCCTGCATGACAGACCTCGGGATATGCCCTTCCCTCAGGTCCAGCCCTTCACTCCCCCCCATCCCACCCTCACCCTGCTGCTTGCTCTGCTACTGCCCACCAAGTAGCAAGCTCCTGACACAATCTCAGATGTGCAAGAAGCAGCATATTTCCTTATTTTCTTTAAATTGCCTTAATTTGGCTTCATAACCCCTCAACTACCAAGGTTATTCAAACTCAACCATTCTTATAAGCCCCCAGCCTGCCCCCAGGTACCACTGAGGTCCCCAGTTTCCAGGTAGTACCAGGGTGCTGCAAAGACATTCTGGGTGCTAGTGCCCATGAAGATTCCCATGTTCCCAGGACTGGTGGCTGGGCACTCCTGGACCCACTGGACCCACTGGTCAGCTCTCTTCTCCTATGCTCAAGGAATCCCTCCTGCCTCTCTGCCTTCTGAAGCTGCCTTCCTACACGATGCTGGTTCTTTACTTAATCTTCCCATGCCTTGGTTCCACTACTATGGGATGAAGGTAATTACAGCAAATGCCTCACCAAATCTCTGTGAACATTAAATGAGTTGCTAGACAGAGTGCTCTGGGCCATACCTGCACAGAGGTTAGCTGTTGCTCCATCTCGTGCTCCTGCTGATGGCATTGTTGTCACCCAGCCTTTGGTGGGCTTGGGGTTTACCACGAAGAGGGAGGGCTGTTGACTTCATGGTACCTCTTTATGCCTCCTTCCCTGTCCACATCACAGAAGCACAAAGTGCAGAGAGGGCAGACCACCTGCTCAAGGGAAAAATACAGGGAGAACAAACACAAACCAGTAGTCCCCTAAATGATCCTGCCATGCCCATGGCTCAGTAACTGCCGCATTTGGTTGAAACATTGACCCAGGCCAGGATCAGAGTTTTTCACATTCTCCTTGGTGTTCATAGCCTGCTCTAAAGATTGACATACTTAACAGCTTCCCCAAAATCCAGTGCTAGAGGATATTATTTACATATTTGCATATGAAAATGTCTGAAGATTTGAAATAAGTAGACAGCCTCACACATACATAAACTTGGCAGAGCTGTTGCAGCAAAAAGCTAACCCATGGTAATTCTTCCGTTGAGTAGCTAAGACATTTACTCCTCTTTCTGGAAGCTGAGTGGCCTGTGTCAGACATTACTGTAACCCTCTAACATCTCCAGAAAATTTAGTAAACAAGTCAATACACCTAGATCTTAACTATCTAGCACTGCATCATGGTCCTTGTTACTAGAAGATAATGGCACATGCAACCCTTGCAGTGTGTGGGGTGGAAGATGGGACATACATGACCAGCTGTCCTTGATGTCCCTCTGGAAGGCCAACAGCCACCTAGCATAGTCTGTTTTCACAGGGATCACTCTGCTCTACCACCCATGGTCTGTGAGTAGGTTGTTAAGAAGCTAGTATTTTTTATATATTGCTCCAGTGTCGTTCTCTTTTTAATTCTGTGTGGGGTAGAATGGAAATATAAGAGGCTGATTCCATCTTTATTCCTCAAGTATTCTTTACTTCTCATTACTTTTTAACTGTGCTGTTACATTCCTATTCTCTTACTTATTTTACTCATTCAGCATGAGTTTGCTAGGGCTACCATAGCAAGTGCCACAACCTAGTAGCTTAGACAACAGAAATTGTTCCTCAGTGCTAGAGACCAAGATCAAGGTGTGAGCAGGACTGGTTCCTTCCTAAGGCTGTGGGGAAGAATCTGTTCCAGGAGTCTCCCTTAATTACTGGTGGCTCGCTGGGAATCTTGGGTGTTTCTCAGTATAGAGGAATCACCCCCATCTCTGCCTTCATCATCATATGACATTCTCCCTCTGTGCATGACTATGTCCAAATTTTCCCTTTTGATAAGGACACCAGTCCCCCTGGATTTAGGACCCACCTGATTACCTCATCTTAACTAAATACATCTGCAACTACTCTATTTTCCAAATAAAGTCACATTCTGAGATACTGGGGATTCAGCACAAGAATCATAAAGGAACACAATGCAACACATAATACATTCCCTGTTGTTTTCTCCCCCATCATTCTAGGTTTCCTGACCCTTTTCCTTACCCTCTATCTCATATGCCTTTTCATCTACTGTTTTCTTCTTCCCTCCCTTGTGGAAAATCTGGTATCTGTGCAGGGAATCCTGAACTTTCTAAGCCCTGAATGCGTGCATGGGAAGGAGTATGGCTTCTGTGCAGGGCAACAGCAAACAAGGTAATATGCTTTCAGAGTGAGTCTCATAACTTGGCAAATAGCCCGGGCTGGTGGTGTCCTTCACTGTGTCGGAACCAACACCCGCAGATTCAACATAATATAATTTGTTTAAATAAAATCTGTTAGGGTCTAGAAAATATGGTGCATCTGGATATTAATACGAGTTTACATAGGCAGGAAAATTGGGGTCACTTTCATATCACCTCTAATGACATGTTTACTGGCAATGAGCACTGGATTTAATGGTTGCTACAGGATCTCTTTCTATTCTAGCGGAGGCTAAATTAACCACTCTTCTATTTATTACCTGCTCATTAAAAAGTGTGGTATCTGAAGCTATAATAGACACTTTCATTATTACTCATTCTCCCAACCAATACCCATTGTCCTTGCCAAGGACTTTTTTTTTTCATGTGGAGGCTCTGACAGGCTGCCCTCCACAACAACACAGAGATCATCTGAATTTTAATTCTGATTTCCTTAGCATTTGAAAATACTTAAAAGCTTTTCATATTTTCTGTTTCATACACACATAAATGTGTACATTGTACTTGTCATATGTATATAACATCCAAACCTCTGTGAGATCAGGAAGAAAGTATTAGGGAAAAAAATCAAGACACTGTGATTCATTCATTGAATATTTTTATTCCAGATTCAGATACAAATCAAGAGAGAATCATATGAGCATATAAAGGTCCATCCTCATGACAAATGGAGACAGCCAAACTAATTTTCTTGGTGACCTTATCTAAATTAGTTAGAAAATAACACTTCAGATTTATGACTAGTTACAATTAAGCCCTTTGATATCTTCTAATTAAACCTGTAAAGATTTATTTCTGTATTATTCCTTTGGTAATCCTTTAAAAATGATAAAAATGTAACTGAATATTACTCTCAAAAGGAGATATTTCTATTTATCCTAAATTAGACTCATACCTTTGCTTTCAAGTGACTGCATTTTAATTCAGATTTACACGGCTCCAATACAAATTCCACATCGATCTTAAATAATTTATTTTTTAAATCTGTTCAAATGTTATATATAATCTCTTAGACTATAAATAAAACAAAACTCACCATATTTTAGCCTTCTTTGCATGCTTCTCATTTTAAAACTTTCTTCCATTTCACATAGCTCAATGTTCAAATGTTATTTTTTAAAAATTAGGATGTTAATATAATAGTCAACATAATTCCCAGTTTACCATAGCTAGTATAGCAATGCTTTCTTGCCTGGATAGTTTTTCTTCAAACCTTTATCTGAGAAAAGATGTGTTATTTGCAACAACTCTCCCTAATATGTATATTAGCTCTGAAATTTTCGATTTGTATTCTGTGCTAATTTTGCAAGAGCCAAAATGATGCAGCTTAGACCAGCATAGTTTCCCAGTCCTTTAGCCTCTGTTTCTTTCTCTCCAGGTGAGTACAGCTACCTGGGGACCACCCTTCGCCAGATGTCCATAGAACCCATGCCTTCCCTCCTGGACGTCAGACAGCTCATCACCTTGTACGGAATCTTGCCTTTAGGTAAAGACCCTACACACACAGGGGTGACTTTTCTAAAAGCAGGCAGCACCACTTGCTGGCCTGGACAGTACGTTCCTGTTTGTCATCAAAGGTGCATTGCAGGTTAATGTTTGATATTGAGAATTCTGAGTGACACTGTTTCATTTCCTTAGTGCATCTGGGTACTGACCAGGGAAGGCACTTCTGCACCACCTGTGTGTGACTGTTTAACAGTTCTGGGCTGAAGGACTTATAGGCAATGAGCTGGAGAGATAATAGGCAAAGCAAGAACTTTCCATTAAAATTCATCAAATTGGAGAAAAGGCTAGGGTTACCGCTTGCCTTGTACACACAGGCTTCTATTACTAGGTCCTAAACAGAGGCAGCCTTTCAGGAGTCAGTGAAAGTGTATTTCATGGAGCTAAAGGATCACCTTTATGGCTCTGCCAGTTTTCACTGAAGTCTACTGTCATTGCTAAATAAGGCTCGATTGTGATTTTTCAGACAGATGCACCAGAACTCTGTGGTATGCGAGTGATTCAGGAAAGATGAGTTTTCTGTGACACAGATATCTGCTACTCTCATTGACTTTCGGGTTTTTTATAGCTTTGATATGTGTGTGACCTGAATCACTTGGGACAGGGACATGTGACTCCAGCCAGGCTGTGCTCTGACAACAATTTTTAAATAGAAATCACTTTGTATTTGTTTAATTTGCTTTAAAATGAGATGGTTTGAGCACTTATAACATTGCTCCATGTTAACTTAAATAAGAACTTAAGAAATAGTTAATTCCTCATTAACTTAATGTCAGAAGTTGTAAATGCAATTTGAAGTCAATGTCAATTATACACACACGTCATATATATGTACATATATGTTATATATAACATATAAATATATCATATCTGGAGAACAACATAATTTAAGGTCAGTATAATATTTGTGAGGTCAATGAAAATAAAATTAATAGATTAGACCTCAAACCTCCTCAGATATCATGGAAAGCAGTAAAGCAGAAAGTACCAAGAGCTGATGGGTTTGTTTTTTTCTTTTATTATTATTTTTTTTTTTTTTTTAGTTGGAGTCTTACTCTGTCACCCAACTGGAATGCAGTGGCACACTCACAGTCACTGCAGCCTCCACCTGCTGGGCTCAGGTGATCCTTCTACTTCCACCTTCCAATAATCTGGAATCACAGGCATGTGCCACCATGCCTAGCTAACTTTTTAATTTATTGTAGAGACAAGGTCTTGCCAAGTTGCCCAGGCTGGTCTCGAACCCCTGAGCTCAGACAATCCTCTCATCTCTACCTCCCAAAGTGCTGGGATTACAGACGTGAGCCACGGTACCCGGCCTGAGCTGACAAGTTTTAAGAGAACACTTCACAGATGAGCGTACAGTATATTTCACAACCTCGTCTTGTGGATACAAGGTGGTGTCTATGGTTTCCAAGATGGCTTTGAAAACATCACAGAAGTACATCAAGAAGCATCCTGCCAGGACCCTCTCTTTGCCACCGAGGAAACCGCTAACTGCTGCTGAGTTGTCCCGAGCACAGGGCTAGCTGGGGCATTTGTTCTCATGACAGAGGTTTTGTGTCATGTGTCTGGAATGCACAAACAAGTCAGGCAGATAAAGTATGTGTACAAATAAGCTTCTGGATGCTTAGTTTAAACTTCATATGTTAAAATAGCATCCTGTTACAAAAAGGAATGTTTTTGGCCCTGATGGTTCAGGTCACCTTGGTGGTAGCCACGGCCTGAACTAACAAGCCCAGCCACTCAACAGAGGACATTGAGAACATCTCCACAAGGCCACCCTTTGCACCAGACAAGGGGACACCAATGGCAGCCTTGGTTCCTGGGGCTAGGGCTTACTCTCCAAAGCTCCCTTGGCACATAAGAGAAAGCCCAGGAAGTATCTGGTCAGAGTTCACTCACCCTCCTGGAAATGTTACTGACCTCGAAGTTCAGGGAGAAAAGGAAGGGAGGTGGCACTCTTACTGAGCAGAAACAGTGCCCTTGGAAGTTGCACACCCACTTTTTATTTCCAGCCTGAACCCATCCAGGTGGACATTGTCTCACTTGTACAGATTAGCAAGCACTTCCGAGATGCAGAGCAACTTCCTTAGAGTCACAGGGCTAAGAAGAAGCAAAAGCAGGTTTAGGACACAGAATGTTGGCCTCCTTGTTACTCTTTAATCCTCCAAAGGTTAAACAGGGCTTAGGTGTGAAAGCTGATACTGTATTATGTCTCTTGAGAGGAGCAGGAAGAGCTGTGGTCACTGGGTCACATGTGTCCCGCTGACTCCCGGGCCCTCTTCCCGCCTTTGCCCTCCCCTGATCTCGAACCCCTAAACTCAGACAGTCCTCTCACCTCCACCTCCCAAAGTGATGGGATTACAGGCGTGAGCCATGATACCCGGCCTGAGCTGACAAGTCAGCCAGGCCCGTGTACAGAGGCCTTCCCTGAACCTCTCTCTTCACTTCTCTGGGTGACCTTGGTGACTACCCACTTCCTCTGGAAGGTCTGCCACACCTTCCCCTGGGTCTCTTGCTTACCTACCCTTGTTGTTCTTACCTACTGCTGTCCCCTTCCCAACATTCTGTCCTCAGCACTGTCCTCTCCTCCTTCCCTGTCTCCCAGGAATTTCTCCCAGCCCCTGGACTTCAGCCAGCATTCTTGGTACCCGAGATCTCTGATCGCCTTTCAGGGAGCCCAACAGCTGGCACCCCTCACTATCCCTAACTGTCCTGTCACCTTACTACTCCCCCTACCAGCCTGATTTCCCACTGCAGACTTGTGTCGTGTGCCCTCTTACCTGAAGCCTTCTCACGCTCCCCCTTCACTGCACACTCCTGTTCTTTCCATTCCTCAGAAGCCAGCTCAGATGTCATCCTCTGAAAATCCAGCCCAAGTCTCCCCTCCCCACCCCCAAGCTGGGATCAGTTTCTTCTCTGAACTCTCTGTGATGCTCACAGATCTTAGCATCATTTGCCAAGTTATATCTACTGAGGTCTTAGTGCTGTTCCTGGCCATAAACTCTTGGCAGCAAATTCTGAGTCTTTTCCATATTTGAACCAACCACCCTCCATGTCCCCCAGCCAGGGCCATGCACGGAGCAGCCCCTCATACCTAGGTGTTGAATGGATGACAATGGCATCTCTTTCTCCTATTGTGGAGAACAATATCTCCTCTATCGTATTACATTACTGTATTGTCACTAACCACAAAAAAGCATGCTCTTTTAATTACATTTTAAAGAGAACTTACTCAAAACTATTTTCCAAGTTTATGTGGAAAATCCTAGGTGACTGTAAAAATTATGTCACTAGCTATCACATAAATGTCCTATGTCTTTTCAATTACACAAGAAAAAAGAAAAGCGTGATAATAATTATATTGATGTATTTATAGCAGATTTTTAAAACAGAGCCCAGTAGGTGACCAAAAGCAAACTAACATGATAGTAGATGTTTTGATCAGCATTAATTTTGGTCACTTTATAATTACTTAATGCCCAATAAGTGCCCTGCCTTTGTTCACTGCAGTGGAGAATATACCCAAGCCTGGGGTCCATTCTGGGCCCTAAGGAAATTGACAATGTGGTTGAGAACATGAGACATGAGCTTCTGAATGACTATAATAATTCAAGTCACTTTATTATCAAGTGTCAGATTAGCCCTACTGCTACTGATAGACTAGAAACCAGGGCAGAAGAAAGTTCAGGTTCCTGCTGCCTGGATCTTGGTCTTCCTCTTCCTTTTTGCCCTCCCTGAGGTCAGCCAGGCCCACATACAGAGACTTTCCCTGAACCTCTCTCTTTACTCCTCTGGGTAACCTTGGTGACCACTGTCCTCTCCTCCCTCCCTGTCTCCCAGGAACTTCGCCCAGCCCCACAGACTTCAGCCAGAACTCTTGGTACCCTGAGATCCCTGACCACCTTTCAGGGAACCCAACAACTGGCACCCCTCTCTACCCCCTAACTGTCCCCTGTCACCTTACCACTAAATGCTAGGAAAGAGCATTTCAGGGGAATAAACACTTTTCAGTCAACCTTATCGTCTGTGTCTCCACATTCCTTTTCCCAAGCTTTCAAAGAATTTAATGCTGCTGCTGACAGAGAAAGCACTCAAAAAAAAAAAAAAAATCAGAGGTAAGCTATTGCAAGAATGCTCTTTAAATTTATGAGTTTAGGAGAAATACTGGTTTGGAGATGAGGAAAAAAAAGGGTATTGAGGACCCACAGAGGCCCTGTGGCTCCACCATGAGCCCTGACATACAAATTAAAGATGTCACAGGGCCAGTTGGGGTGGAGGCAGGCCTCTGGTTTGAAATGCTTTCAACACATTTATCACCATTGGAGAAACCGGGGTCATACAATGCAGTCATGGCCTTGAGATATCCTAGTCAAAAAACTACTGATTGTCTTAGATTTTCAAGGAATGTTAGAGCTTTTGCCTCTGCCTTTTTTAGGTTCTGCAGCAGTGCATGAGAAAGCACCTTTGGTGAAATCACTGCTGTTGGTCGGGCCAGCTGGGGTGGGGAAGAAAATGCTGGTCCACGCCATCTGTACTGAAACGGGAGCCAACCTCTTCAACTTGTCTTCATCAAACATTGCCAGGAAGTACCCTGGCAAAAATGGCCTACAAATGATGCTGCATATCGTCTTCAAGGTATTTATTCCACTTCCTGGTTCCCAATTCTCCTCCCTCTTTAAATTACATTTTTAAATCCTACAGGTAATTTCCTTAGGGCGACAAGCATGTCTCTCTTAAATGTCCCCTTTGTGTCCTCCTGTAAATTACTTCATTATTGCATCTGGCCAATGATGCAACAATTAGAAACAGCTTATTTCTGTGCATAAACACCTTACTGTGCTGTCCAGATCACCCTCCCTCTGTCACAGGAACCTTTCCCGAAATGCTGTCACATCTCATTGAAAATTAAATCCACAGTTTCTTTTCCCAGCCCACCTTGCTATAATGATTGGCATCAGGAATTCTTTTCCCATGGCATGAACTGCATTTTTGGTATTCTTTTTCCCATGGCATGAACTGCTATGCTCTGTGCACTCCCCACACAGATGTGCTAGAGGCACCTGCAGGAAGCTAAGTCGACCACGGTGATGTAAATATGCAGTGCTATCACAGGGAGGGTCAGAGGCAGGGTGTCCTGAAAGAGCAAATCTACTACCCATCTCTGTGATCTTAGCTAAGCTCTTAACTTCACTGGGTCTCCATTTTACCATCACCAAAATGAGTCCGTTTTAAAGAACTTTGATATGGAATATTTCATAGTTAGTATTAAGACTATACAGAATTTAACTTTCACTTGGTTGAAGACTTCAAGGTTATCCTTATGCTGCTCAATTCACTTTAGTTGCTAGAAAGTCAGCTTTTACTATATCTAAACCTACATAGTTGCAAACACTATCCTATACTTGAGGCTGGACATTGACTCTGTGTCTGCTTTCTTTTTTTTTTTTGAGTTGGAGTCTCACTCTTTCACCTAGGCTGGAGGGCAGTGGCACACTCCCGGCTACTGCAGCCTCAACTTGCTGGGCTCAGGCAATCCTTCCACCTCAGCCTTCCAAGTAGCTGGAACTACAGACATGCGCCCTCATGCTCGGCTAATTTTTTTATTTATTGTAGAGATGAGTCTCACCAAGTTGTCCAGGCTGGTCTCGAACCTGCAGGCTCAGGCAATCCTCTGACGTCAGCCTCCCAAAGTGCTGGGATTATAGGCGTGAGCCACCACACCTGGCCTGTGTCTGCTTTCTAAGGGGCTCTAAAACATGGAAGGTAGTTATCGGTGAAACAGTTTATAGGACTGATCAACTGATAGGAGTGGTTCCGTTTTAGTATCATGCTTATATACCAAAAATGAGAAAGTGACATCAGTCGGATTTCTTCCCTTAGTCACATGGTCCCTCCCACTGCAGAGACATAGAACATTCCCCACTCTCCTTTTCTTCCTTGCTTGTAATGGAGGAATCCATGGAGGAATCAATGGAATATACAGATATGTAGCCACCGTTTTTAGGCACTTTTTAAGTCATTGTGTCATGTAACCACCATTTCATGCTTTTTTAAAATGTCTGTTCAAGTTTTCTACCTACAGTTGACCCTTGAGCAACACAGTTGGGGCACCAACCCTCTGCACGGTCAAAAATCTGTTTATAATTTTTGGCCCCCTGAAAAGTAGCTACTAATAGCCTACTTGTGACTGGAAGCCTTACCAATAACATAAGCCATCAATTAATACACATGTATGTTGTATGTATTATACAATGTATTCTTACAATAAAGTAAGCTAGAGAAAAGAAAATGTTATTCAGGAGATCATAAAGAAGAGAAAATATATTTACTATTCATTAAGTGGAAATGGATCATCATAAAGGTCTTCATCCTTATCTTCTTCATGTTGAGTAGCCTGAGGAGAAGGGAAGTGGGGGGCTGGTCTTGGTGTCTCAAGGGTGGCAGAAGTGGAAGGGAATCCACGTTTAAATGGGCTCATGCAGTTCAAACTCAGGGTGTTCCAAGGTCAACTGTACTCTTCATTGGGATTCATTTTGCTGGTTCATTTCATTGTTTAGGTTAATTTTTAGCATTTCAACATTTTTAGAATTTTGAAGAGCTGGAAGGCAGAGAGGAGGAAGGTAGGTAGGGAATCAAGAAAGTCCGTTTAAACTCAAGAAAGTGCCTCACATGGACCAGGTGTTTTGTGTCTTTGGTTGTTTGTTATATTTAATCTTCACAAGAGCCCAGTGAAGAGATCAACATTGTCTCCGTTTTACAAATAAAGAAACTGGGGCTCTGAGAGGTTAAGTAACTTGCCCAAGGTCACTGAGATCCAGTGGCTGAGCTGGGATTCAAATCTAGGTCCTTCTCTTCTTTTTTCTCCTGCAATATTTTTATTAGGCAAAATTTATGTATAATGATAGGCACATTAAGTGTCTTAAGTGTATAATTTTGTGAGCTTTGAAAAATGTGAACAACTGTGTAACCACCATTTTCGTGTGCTTTTTGTTCTTGCCTAACTTCTTTTCTGAAATGCCTGTTTGAGTCATCTGTCTACTTTTCATGGGATTATTGGTCTTGTGATGTATAAGAGCTCTTTATATATCCCGGATACAAGTCTTTGTCACACTTGTGTATTACAAATGTTTTTTTTCCTTATTCTGTGACTTGCGTTTTCCTTTTCTTACTGATTTTTTGTTTAATTACTCTATCAATTACTGAAAGTGAGTGTTAAAACCTCAACTGTGTAGATTTCTATACTTTCCCCTTTAGTTCTGTCATTTGTTGCTTCATGTATGTTGAAGCACTGTTATGAGATGCATCTACATTTAGGATTGTTATGTCTTCTTCCTGATGAGTTATTTTATTATCATGAAATATCCCATTTTGTCTCTGGAAATACTCCTTGTCTTGAAGTCTACCTGGTCTGATATTAATGTAAGTTTTCTTATGTTTATTGTACATGGTACATTTTTATACTTTCTTATTTTCCATATATCTATGTCTTTCTAGCTAAAGTTCATTCCTTGTGGACAGCATGTAGGTGGGTTTTTCTTTCTTATTCAATCTGATGATATATGCCATTTAATTGGAGTGTTTGCTCCATTTACATTAAATGCAATTATTTATATGATTGAATTAGGTCTACCATTTTGCTGTTTGTTCTTCATTTGTGCCATTTCTTTTTTGCTCAATTTCGCTTGTCCTGCCTTCTTTTGGTTTCAGCAATACCTCTTTTTTAATTTTTAGTGGTTGCTCTATGGATAACAATAGCAATTCTTAATTCATCACAGTCTATGTAGCATTTTGTACCATTTTACATAAAATATGAGAATCTTGCAACAGTATAATCCATTTATTATTCCCTTTTCTTCATGTTTTTGTTATCATACATTTTGCATTTAGAAATGTTATAAACACCACAATAGAATGTTATTCTTGTGTTTAATGGTCATTTATCTTTTAAAAAATTAAAAGAAAGAGAAATACAGCTTTTTACATGTATCCACATATTTACCGTTTTCAGCACACTTTGTTTCTGTCAATTCATGTTTCTACCTGGTGTCATTTCCCTTTCAGCTAAAGAATTTTCTTTAGCATTTCTTTTAGTGCTGGACTGCTGGCAACAATTTTTTTTAACTTTCATTACATTTATTTTAAAATATCTTCATTGCCTCTATTTTTGAAGAATATTTTTTCTGGCTACAGAATTCTGCGTTGACTTATTTTAGCATTGTAAAGGTATTATTCCATTGTCTTCTGACCTTCATTGTTTCTGGTGAAATGTTATCAAAACTAAATTATGTATCTTTGTGTGTAATGTGTTATTCTCTGAATGGTTGTAAGATTTTCTCGTTATTTTGGTTTTCATCAGGTTGACTATGATGCACCCAGGCATTCTTGTTTGTTTTTTGTATTTATACTACTGTGGCTTGCTGTGCTCATTGAACCTATAAAGATGTTTTAAGCCATATTTGGTAAATTCTGGCTATTATTTTCTCAAGTACTTTTTAACTGCATTCTTTCTCTCCTCTTCTTCTGAGGCTTCAATTATATACATATTTGACTGCTTGATATTGTTCTCGAAGTTACTGAAGTTCTGTTCTATGTTCCCACATTGGATATTAATCTATCTTCAAGTTTTCCTATCTTTTCTTCTACCATCTCCAATCTGCTATTAAATTCATCTTGTGTATTTTTTAAATTTCTGATATTTTGGTTTTTAATTCTAGAATTTGCATTTGCTTATTATTATTGGTTTTCATTTCTTTGCTGCAGTTCTTCATGTGTTCATTTAATGTGACCATCTTTTCCTTTAAGTCCTTGAACTTAATAGTTGCCTAATGGTCTCTATGTGCAAATTCCAATACTCAGTAATTGTGGGGTCTAATTCTATTTGACTGCTTTTTCTTTGACCATGTGTCACGTTTTTCTATTTCTTCATATGATGAATAATTTTTATTGTATAGTAGATGTTGTGGATGATATGTTACAGAAACTTTGAAACAAGCCAGGCTTTGTTCTAGCAGGTAGTTAAATTACTGGCTGATCAGCTTGAACTTGCAGAGGCTTTGTTTTCCATTTTGTTAATGTAGGTCTATCTGGATTTTGTCCTTAGTTCAAAGCAAACCCCTTAGGCCTGGGACATGGTCTTTATTTCAGGGTTTCAATGAAAAGTCTGTTTACCAAGCTTCTCTAACTTGGCAGTAGCTGCAGAACGTGTTCAGTTTTTTAGTTTTCCAGCTATTGCTTTTCAATGAACTTTTTGGAATCTTCCCCCACACATGCACACTTCTGAGGTTAGCCAATAGTGTGAAGGTAAGCTGGAATTTGAAGCCAGGTGGCCTGATTTGTGACCTCCATGTGTTTAACCACCAAGTCCTAAGCACTGCGTTCTTCAAAGGAAAAGTAAAATCCATCCTTTAGCCCCAAAAACCCTTACATTTGTTCACACTAAACATCAAATTTTGTTGATATTTGACATTGTCAAATAACAGACAGAAGCACATAAATATAAGAATATTAGCATTTTGTAAGCATCTATACATTCCAGAGTGTTTTATAGACCATTTTGTATTAACTCATTCAATCCTCACAACTCTATGAGGTAGGCACTATCAGTATACCCATTTTACTGATAAGAAAACTGAGGCACAACGCATTCAAGTAATTTTCCTGAGCTGCAGTGCTGCATTATGACCCCACACAGTCTGGCTCCAGAGCCTCCAAATTTCATAGCTGCCTTATACAGTCTCTAACTGAAGTAGGGCTGAGTTAAGGATCTCTTTTCCTGCTCCTCAAATGGCTTAGTAGCTCCTGGTGTGAATCTAGGACAGAGCAAAGGCATGGTCATTATGTTCTCACTCCAGGAAATTATTTGTTCATGCTGCTGAGAGGTTTTGTCTTGATACCAGATAAGCTATCGTTGCATCTATTAGAATTATTGCAAACTGACTTTACGTGGATCACAAAATGCTGAGTGTCAAGTTATTAAAATGTGGAACAGCACATTTATCTACCTAGTCCGCTTCATGTCAGAGTGCCTGACACACACCTCATTAAGCTTCACCTTTATTGTGTATATAACTGATTAATAAAAGACCCAGAGGTCTCAGGAGTGGGAGTCATTCCATGAAAAACCGTGTGCAGTGAGGCCACTGTGTCCCAGCATAACTGACAGAGCAGCTATCTGCGCTGCAAAGAGGTGTTTGCTCTTAATTAACCAAAGGCAAGCCGGACATTATGCCAATGCTGGTAAGTCAACAGTAGGAAGCTGGAGTGCATTACTGTGTCATGTGAGCTGTAGGACTCAGGCCATGGCTTGAGTACAGCTTATACGGATAAAGGTATTTGCTGGAGACGGTGAAGCAACAGAAGGGCTAATTCCTCGTCAGGGTTTGTTATAAAGAATTCCTATTACTGAATTAATCTCCAGAGAGTAAATAATGCAACCGTTAGGAAACTGCTCATAATTTCACTTCTGGCTGGTGGCATTTGCTTAACCACAGCACTCCCAAAACACACTGAGAAAACCAGTCTCTGATTTGTTTCATAACTATAGATTCGAATCTATTTTGTGATCATTATTTCTGGAAGATTCCTTTATTTCCATGCAGTAAATCTAATAGAATCATGACTTAGGGAGGAGGGGAAGTGTTTCCTTTAAGAAATGTGTTTATTGTACAAGTAAATAACTATTATTTCAAACTCTCCATACAACTAAAGCTATATGAAGAAAAGAATATACATCTCTTGGAAATATTACAAGTACATTTGTCTAACCAATTAAGAAATCTTTGACAAAAATGATGAATATTGAATAAGCATTTCACGGGCAAAAGAAATTATAAGGCGGGGCCATTGCTCCACCCCTCACACCAGGTACCAGTCTCTTTGAGTTTTTTTAATAGTGAGCAGAGGACAGAGGAACAGGAAGGTCTTTTGTTGACCTCTAGGCACACGCTAAGGAGTTTCACACATACTCTCCCGGTTAGCTATGCCATAACTCTGATAAGGTAGGAATTAATGTCCTCATCTTACAGATGAGAAAACTGAGAGTGCTAAATTTGACCTGTGAGAAGGTGAAGCATCAGAAAGCTATTCCACTTCTTCCTGAATTCTTCCTGAGCATCCCCTCTTCCCAGTAAGAATGGCCCTGGTCCTCAAGACCTCCCATTAGAAGGTCAAAGGGAAGCAAGGGAGGCTTTGGAAAAGGAGACCAGAGTAGCTGCACTCTGGGTCTTGGGAGAGATGTTCTCTTTTCCCCTGGAGGTCCTTCTTCCCCCTGCTTGGTGACCTGGCCACTGAGGGCTAGTATTATAGCAAGAGCCCGGGAGAACAGGGCTAAGGCAGCCGCCCAGCAGTATGGAGAATAGGCCATGTGGCCTGCACTGGCCTACAGCTTCTGGACTAAAGCAGCAATGCTCCTTGTGCCCCAACACCATCCTCCAGGACCCCTCACTGGGCTCACAGCCAGCAGCCTCCTGGCAGTGCACCAAGGGGTCTTGCCCAGATGTGGTGGTTTAAACAGCTGGTCCAGGAGTCAGGCATGGGGCACCAGCCAATTACATAACTCATGGAGTCTTCTATTATTGATTAATAACCCAGACAAAGACATTGCTGCTGTTTATGGAGGATTTTATTTAAAAAAAAAAAAAACACAGACACAGATATGCAATAACTGTAATAAATATGTTTTTCTCACCTTTATAAGGCAAAATTCAATAAGGATAATGCAAAGGCCTACATCTGACCCCCAAAACAGAGCTGATAAAAAGAGGGAGTAGGCCAGGCTTGGTGGCTCAGCCTGTAATCCCAGCACTTTGAGAGGCCGAGGTGCATGGATTACCTGAGCCTGGATGTTCGACACCAGCCTGGGCAACTTGGCAAGACCTTGTCTCTACAATAAATTAAAAATTAACCGGGCATGGTAGCGTGCACCTGTAGTTCTGGCTACTTGGAAGGCTAAGGCAGAAGGATCACCAGAGCCTAGCACATTGATGCTGGGGTGGCTATGAATGTGCCACTGCACTCCAGCCTGGGCGACAGAGTGATTCCAACTCAAAAACAAAAAAAAGAGGGGGTAGGAGAGAGGAAAGATGAGTGAAGACTGGGACATGGAGAGAGGGACACAAGACGTAGTGCTTTGGTGAGGCATCAGGTGTGAACATAGAGAGGGCCTAGTGGCCCAAGTCCTAACTGAGCCTGCTGTGAAGAGGCCAAGGTCACCTTCTACTTTCTTTTTTACACAGATCTTACTTTTTAGAGAAGTTTTAGTTTCATGGCAAAATTGAGCAGAAAGTACAAAGAGTTCCTATATTACCCTGTCTCCACAAAGGCACAGCCACCCCCACTCTCAGCCTCCCACAGTAGCACATACAATGTTACAATCCTGAACCTGGATAGACACCTTGTTATCACCCAGAATCCATCAAACCCTGTGCAGGGGCATCTTGTGGCTAGCATGGCCTCTGCCTTTGCTTCTGCAGTCTGGAACGTCCACAGCAATACTGGGTGGACCGTGTCAAACCAGAGAATGTCCATGAGGTAGCCATGATGGTGTGGGAACCTAGATGGTGCCACATAGGAAAGTCTTCTCAAAACTCAGACATGTTCACCTGGGGGGGGGAGGGGGAAGAAAGAAGAAAGATAAAATGAGAGAAAGGAAAGGGCCCTTTGACTGAGGGGTGCCACGTAGCCAGGTCCAGCTGTGTCCAAGGCTGTTGTGAAAGGGGACTCCCAGGAGGAAGGAAACAAGGGAGCCGGGCTTCTCCACCACCTGAGGATGCACTTTCCAGCTTCCCCCACCCATTGAGACAGGGTGCACTCCACAGGGGGAGGGAGTCAGGCTGTGGGTGTCCCTGGCGCTGTCTGTCAGTGAAGTATGTGAAAACATTCTCTGAATCCAGAGTGGCGTCTACGACTGTTCCACATTGGGGTTGTGGGGACAACCTGGAACCGGGGTTGATGCCATAGGCGTTAAAGAATTTTTAGCCAACCTGGGAACACTCGGGGGAGATGCAGAGTGCCCCAAATGTGTCTAAAATATGCCTTGGGAAGTTGAGTATGGCTTTGCACACAGGCAGTACCCTGTGCTTCTCCAAGCTGGCCCGGGGTCAGTGCCACCTGGTGTGAATTCATTAGCCCTACCATCGTTGGGAGCGAGCTAAGGAGGAGAAGGGGATTCAAGAGGAGAGTTCAGATGATTTGTAAGCCTGACACCTGTCAACATCCAAATACCCTCCCCTTGAATCCAATATGGATAATCAACAATTGCATCCACATGTTCCTGTTACTAGCGCTCACCTGCCCACACACACATTTCCTGCCCTAATATGCCTAGGCCTTCCTGCAAGCCCCTGCAACCCCAGCTCCTGTCTGATCCTCTCCTCTGCCTCAATTTACTTCCCATTCCATCCAGAGTCAGCCCTGCCAGGCTCCTGATTCTAGTGCACCTGGCTCTTATCATTTATGGTTTATTCCCAACTAGGACTTGAAGTAAAGTTCACAGTTTCATAAAAGGTATTACAAGCAGATAGAAATTTAAAATATAATTTTAAAATAGCAGAACCACAGACTAAAATGTCTTCACATATTAAGTGTTTAAATAGAATCCAAGTGACTATATTACAGAAAAGTGAGCCTCCCTCCCCCTCCAAATCCTTGCTCAGAGAGGCCTATTCAGACACAGGAAGCTACATACTCCACAGGCAGGAACCATGTTTCCCAACTCCCAGACATCCCTGCCTCCTACCCCGGAGCTCACAGATGCCCTGTAAATATATGTGGAATGAATGAATGCATGTGTTTCAGCTGAGACACAACAGCTGATAAAAACAGTAGCTGTTTTTCCCTGCAGTTCTCTCTGGCAAGCAAAACAGGACCCTTTCAGAGAAAATCTCCAGGAGCCATTTGGACAGATATTAGTAACTCAAGCATGCTAAAACACAGCAGCTATTAATTGTTGAACCATTCCATCCTGAGAATCTAATTCTGAGGGTGAATGTTTGACAACGTTTCTTCCGAAAATATGAAAGATCAAATCCACAAAACACACAAGGATGGAGAAATCTTTAATTTTTTGCTCGAACTTCCCAGAATTTGTAAAAGCGCATGATGGTAGAAATTTTGTCTTTATTCGTAATTGACACAAAACAAAACAAAACAAAACCCGTACTGATATTTGGTAGGACTGAAGAGCCCTCTACTGGCAGTTGAAGTAAACCACCCTGCAGAACTTCAGAAAAGTTCAATTATGAATTAATTACATTTAATTGTCCATGACCTCAAACTATCTGTGGGTAATTTAAATGAAGCCTTTTCATCACTCAATGAAAATTAAAAGAGCAAAGGATACCATTTTTCATTAGTAAATTGGCAAAGAGTTTTTTATTGTTAATCCTTGTCAAGGAGAAGAGTGTAGAAAACCAGACCCCTCATTTCTTGCTGGAGAGAGTGTAAACAGACAGAACCTTCGCATAAAATGTGAGGAATGTCCTGGCCCTTCGACCTGGAAGCTTCTCTTCTGGAAGTCATTCTACGGAAATTCTCGGTCATGTGCCCAAAATGCCCAGCTAAATACTGTTTGATGTAGTAAAAAAGATGGAAACCATCTACATGTTCAAAAACAGGGGGTGTTAGAACCATAAATTATGGTGCTTCACTTGAAAATAATGTTGGAAAAGTAAATTTCATGTAAAGTGAACAAAAGTAATCTATCAAGCAGTGCAGGCAGAACGGTCCCATTTTTGTAAATATAGCTGTCGAAACGCTCTGTAAAGATGGGAAATGTTTGGTGACTGATTCTAGGTAGAGGGAGAAAAGGGTGTTATGCCGGTCTGTATATTCTTACTGTAAATTTTTACTAAAGAATGCTGCTTTTCTGATTACTCTAAGTATGGATCTTATTCCCAGCAGACAGGCATGCCTAAAGCATCTGCAGTCATTTCTTGTCTGGCCTGCACACTTCCTGCAGGAGCTGCTACCCTGCCCTCCAGATGCCCAAGGTACAAGGAAGATGAGCCCTTGTCCTTCAAGTTCACCCCCCCTGCCTCCTCTCCCCTCCCCTCCCATGCCATCTCCAAACTCTTGCTGGGCACCAACTCTGCCTTCAGTCAGGAGGCACCTGGCTGCTCTGGAGATGTCTCATGGACCTCCCTCCAACCCAGGCTTACCGTCTGCCCCTCTTTCTGAAAGAGCTCTCCTGTCACCTGACTCTGTCCCCTCCACTCTCTGCCAGGGCCACCTCCTCATCACCAAACCCTCTAGACAGCACAGGCCACTGCTGGCAACTCCCCTTCTGCCTCTCCGTCTCCCCCTGGCTTCGAGAATGGCTTGCTCTTCTTCCCCCATCCTTCTCTGCGGCTCCTCCTGGGCAGCCCTGACCCTTCTCCTCCTCCATCGTCTTCCCTGGGCTCTCTCCTCAGACCTCACCAAGCCTGATTCACTGAACCCCCTTACTCAGGAATTCCTTCCATCTATTCTCGAGGCTTCCATGCCGCTGGCTCCTGGCAGCCTCAAACCTATCCCCACCTCACTGCTCCTCCTTGGCCCCCACAGCTCTCCCTACCTGCCTGCCCAGCTGTCCACAGGCTTTTGATGGCTGACATTAACCTTCTTGTTACCATTCTCCCCATCCTCCTGGCATTCAGCATCAAGACCCCCCCACACACACCTCTACATCCCACTGTCATTGAGTCTGGCTGATTTTAAACATCTCAGCCTCCATTCCTGGCCTCCCTAGTTCCACCTGTGGGCTCTCATCTGCTCCCCCGTCAGTGGCCTCAGTGGCAATGCCCCTCACTGCACCCATGGCCCATGCCTACCCACTCCCCAAGCCCAGCACAGCTGCTACTACACAATTGCTTCACATGCTTATGTGAAACATTTTTCTGTAACACTAATAGGATGGAAATTCTTGATTAAAGCCCTTTCCAGGCTCTCCACAGCTTCCAAGATAAAAGCAAACTCTGTAGCATGACCACAGCCTTTTCTGGCTCCCAAAAGCATCTCATGTGCCCCGTGTACGTATATCTCACCCTGCACACTAGCTCCAATCCCCAACATCGTGTTTCCTCCTCTCCAGGCCAAGTGACCTTCTGGAGATCTTGGGAGGTCTGCCTGCTTTAACCTCTCTCTCTGCAGTCTGGTTATCCCCCATCCTCTTCTCCCCCTTCTGTCATTGGTGGTTCTCAGTGACACCCCATATTTTGGGGGCTACCCTCATAGCCTCACGTCTACCCTCTCCTTCCATGGGCAGACTCCTTGAGGTCGGGGCTTTGCATTGTTGATCTTTATGAGCCTGTCACCTAGCACAGTGCCTGGCACATCCAAGTTTCTCTACAAATGTTTTATGAAGAAAGAAATGAGAGAACGACCTTTATTCTACATTGGGTCAAAAATAGTAAAACCTGTCTTTCTTCCGCATGACAGACTTTCAACTATCTGAAAACAGCTAACTTACCCCCTTGAGTCTTCTCTTCTCCAAGTAAAAGTGTCTCTGTTCCTTCGATTCTTTCTCAAAGAAATTTTCTGCCTGAGACTTCCCCTGTCCCCATGCCTCTCTCTTCTCTGCCCAGAATTGAACATGATCACCAGGGTCCTGTGACCAGCTTGCCATCAGCTTCCCCAGAGGAAGGTCAGGAAAATCAGAGTCACACTCTGGAGGACAAGACAGTGATGGTTTTAGCGTTCCTCCTGCTGGGATGGAAGATAATAGCAGAGGATACAGGATGCTCTGGAATGGGCATTGTGTCTTCCATGGCAACGTGGCAGCTGCCTGGTTAATGCACGGGCTTGAGGGGGTCGGGCAGACCCAGGTCCTGCTCCAGGCTCCAGCACTTCTCTAGTGCTGGTCAGACACATTACTCACCCTTCACATTACTCTGCCTCAGCATATGAAAGGGTAGAAGAAGCATGGGGTGTGCTTGGCACAGAGTGTGACATGTGGCTGGCTATAACACGTGACACAGTATTATAGCTGTCAAAGCACTTTGCAAACGAAAGTAAGTTGTATTGTTATCACTGTGAAAAAATACTCTTGGGAAGTGTTTTCTGTTTTGGTTAGTAATTATTGAACCCCTCCAAATCACATTCTCTGCACAACCCTGTGTGCCCTCAAAGCAGGTAGAGGGACAGGGGTCCAGAGCAATTCCTTCACAGGTGCATGTTAAAACATACAGAAAGTGTGGAACTTTCCCATTTTAAAGGAGCATACAAGTTAAAGGAACAGTCCTTCACATTCAGTTGGAATGGTGCAACCAAGGTTTCAAAACAGCTCTACATCAGGTGCCAGAAATAAGATTGTTGGTCTTAAAACTATTCCAAGTTAATAAGACTCAAGGTAGCTGTGGAGCTGACTTGGTTAAAAGCAGAAAGAGGAAAGCAACGCTGAATATTTGGCACTCACATCTGCAATTCCCATTAAGAAAAGTTGGACTGAGAAAATGGAGGGTAGAGACGCCCCAGTTGGAACTATGGAAAATCCATTGCATTGCCAAATGGACATTGAGAGGACTGAGCCACTGTCATTGGCAAGTACAAAATCTAACTGAGACAAGAGACAATTGTTTATGTGAAAATTATTTTTCCACTGGTTTCAGCTCTAAAAGTTAAGATTTTTAAAGAGGGACTGAAAAGAATAGGATTTTGCCCTTGTTATTACAAATTATCTTTTCTCTAGGAAGCTTAAGACCTTTTACGTACAACATCTCATTTTCTTATTTACTTTCAGGACTGGAAGTGGGGAAGCTTTTGACTTAAATTCAAAATAGCTTTTAGTGAACAATGATCCCTGGATGGAGCCCACTCCTTGGCCACTCAGATCCATCTCGTGGTTGGAAGGAAGAGGGATCTTATACCAAGGAGTTGAGAGAATGGGGGCCTCGTTGAAAGGGTTTAGGAGGTGCAGTGAATAGACCTGAGGATTGTTAGGTGTGGGGGTGAGACGAGGGTGGATACCCAAGTCTCTGGTTTGGGTAGGAAGGGGGTTACATAGGGAACCCGCAGGAGTCAGGACTGCGGGATGGAGAGGAGCTTAGCATTGGCCGTGTTTAATTCTGAGGCTTCTCTGAGGCAGGCACCATGGGGGGATGTGATATTCTGGGGAAGACGTGGTCTGAGCTTCAGATGCACGTTTGGGTGTCATCAGCTTACAGGAGAGTGGAGAGATCAGCCCTCAAGGTGCCTTGAGGTGTTCAGAGAAACCAGGGTAGAGTGCTGGGGAACCCCCTCCCCCATCATCCAGGTCTAGCTGTATTTGAGCAAGCACATAGTAAGAATCTGTGCTTCAAGGCAGCAGTTTCTGACCTTGGTTGTACTTGAGCCTCATCTGAGGAACTTTAAAAACTGCTGAGGCCTAGGCAGCACCCCAGTCACACCAGAATCTCCAGGGCTGGGACCCAGACATATTTTTCAAAGTTCTCCAGGTGGTCCTAATGAGAATCACTAAATTTTCAGGGGGAAAAAAGGCTTCCCTATCTATCTTCTACCCTACTCACCTCACCTGCTGCTGTCCCACACACATGGCCTCTTTTTTCCATATCCCAAGCATGTATTCTCACCAACACTATCCGGTACTGTCACCCCCTGACTGGGGTGCATTTCACTTGGCTTCCCTTTGGGGTGACCCTGCATGAGCAGAACCCATACCCTGTCCTTCTTCCTGTCCTCACCACACTAGCAGAAGGCTCAGTGCCCAGCCCTGATCAATACAGATCAGATCAGTGAACAAAGCAGAGTTCTGTTTCCAAAGGGCCTTGAGCACGCCTTGCATTTTTCCTGAATTTCCCTCCCACCAGACTTTCTCCTGGACAGTGACCAGAACTCAGGATTTCCAGCACAGCAGTGACTCCTTTTAATCTGCATTTTATGCACAACTTTTCTTTATAGGCTCAGAAAGTCCAAGCTGGAGAATCACTGAATACATTGCTTTGGCCTACCAGAGAGCTGAGTTTATTAGACTTAAAAAAAAAAATCAAAGATGAGGAAGAGAGAATACGAGAGGGAATTCCTCTACCCTGTAGCATTTTGTCTTCTCATGGACAAAAGCTCAGGGTAAAGTGCCTAGCTTCGTGTTTGTCTCACATCTAGGTCATTTCAGCAAGGTTTTTAGGTGAAATAGTTTTTTGATTCTACCAGCAGGTGTTACAGCTAATAACCTTTGTGATGATGGAAAATTTGAGATTTTGAGCCCTCCGCTAGTCCAATGGGGACACAAAGAGGAGCAGGACCCACCTGCCCAAGCAGTGACACCTCCAACTGGGAAGCCACATGATGTGCATCCTTGTCAGGGGTGACAGGTAGTGTTGGTGACAACATAAGAATGGAATGGGGAGAAAAGAGACCCCTGTGTGCAGGGCAGGGGCAGGTCCAAGAAAATTTGTTGTAATCAGTCCAATTGAATTTATTTTAATTTGCGTAGTCTTTTTCTCTAGTGACCTAAAACCAGTAAAGAGTCAATATCTATTCGGATTCTTGTGCCAAAATATCAACACCCAGTGGCAAGACCAAAATGAAGCACCCACAAATGCAGGCCACCTCCCCCCATTCAGCAAGACTAGGGGTGGAAGGTCTGGTGCTCAGTCTGACATAGAAGTGATGTCCCCTGAAGGAGGAGGGCAAGACCTTTGGGATCCAAAGATACAGGTTTGGGTCTGAACTCACTCACTTGTCTCTCAAGGCCCTGGTTCTCCCACCTGTGAAGTACACTTCTGGGACTTGCCCTTCATGTTTATGGATGAGAGAACCATGGATGTGGCCTCTGCTTCCAGCACAAACTCAGCAGCCATCAGCCTGGCCTTCAGTCCTGCTTCTGTCACTTTGTAGCTGGAGAACCAGACCATCACTTAACATCTTCAAGCCTCGGTTTCCCCATCTGTGAACAGGGGTGATAATAATGGTACCTGCTTCATAGGGTTGAGGTGAATGAACGAGTTGTCACACACACATGGAGTCCTTGAGGAGGCCGTGGTGCTGGGTTTGCTGGCTCTGACCATGTGTGCTGCCAGGGACAACGCATGTGGCCAATGCCTGACACAAGCCTGCCCGCTCACTAACTGCAGTTATCATGTCACACAGCCTCAGAAACCAGGATTAAAATTTGAGATTCTGAATTCTTAAATTCTGTGGCTCTAGGTCTAAAAAATAACACCTACCAAATGGTGCTTGGCCGGTACTGTTTTCTCTCTGAATGTCCTTGCATGTTGGGGACTGTGAATGCAGCCAGCCCCAGTGTTGGACCAGCACAGGCTCAAGTTCAATCAGTGTCCACCTCTGTCTTTGAAGGTGCATAATCTGCTTTATAGTCCCAACTTGCCACTTCAGACATAATGACAGAGAAACAGACGCAGCCACAGTGTCCCTAGTGATTTTTCCATCACTCATTGAATGACTGTCTTGGTTTAAAATCATGCCTGCTGCCTTAATGATGTTTTAAGAAATATAAAATAGGAGTACATAACGCTGTATCCGCTATGGCTTTTATCTGTCACAATTTTGCACAAAGCACAAATTGTTGCAAAAATACCTGAACTTCACGATCATAGGGGTGCTTTGAAGAGATTGTTAGGTGTGTGGCAATTATTCATGGGCCCATGGTAAGTCCCATCCCAGCTCGGGTTGTGAAGCCCTGCTTGCCCAGAGGGGCTCGGAGCCGCCTTCCAGGGGGAGCCTGGGCCACAAAGGCACAGCCAAACAGTGATGAACAAATAGCATGGCGGGGGCCCTTGTGCTGAAACGGCTTTTCTCATGGTAAGCAAACTTGAATAAACCTGGCAACGGCCAGGAGGCTGTAATTAAAACTCGTGGCCCAGTTCCACATTCGTTTTCAGCAGAAAATGATTGACTTCTTTCAAGAAAAACCAAGAGGAGGCTTGGGATCTCCTAGAGCAGAATGTTTGTCCTCAAGCATGTCGTGGAGGGGAGGAAGGGTGGGGGGGCCGTGCGAGAGAGGGGACCTGGTGGGACAGGTTCTGTGCTGCAGAATGCATTAATGTGCACATGCAGAGGAAACCGAGGATGGGCGATACAGCCACCCACAGGAGCCATCACCAAGGGCAGTCAGTCCTGCTCTTGGTGGGGAATGAAATGATGCATTTACAACAAGACATGCTTTCTCCTCTGCAGGTGGCTCGGCAGCTCCAGCCCTCTGTGGTGTGGATCGAAGACACAGAAAAAACCTTCTACAAAAAAGTTCCCATCACAGAAAAGAAGGTGAGTGCTTGTCCATCATTCTTAACGTGGGCTTTTTCTTTTCTCCAATTGGGACCCTTACCAGGGGCTACCTCCACTTTTCAAGAAGGTCTTGCTTTTTCAAGGGAGGAAGAAAATGTCCAGGGCTTTTAAATCCCCTGCCGTGGTCTCTCTCTGCCTTAAGTACTTGTCTACATTTGAAAAACTCCAATGTTCTGATCTTATGAGGCATAATTTAGAAGAAAATTGAAAGAAAGTGTGGAGGAAAGGGGGAGGGGGATTTTTCACCCAAATATATGATTCAGAGGTAAGAAACAATCTAGAAAACTCCACTCAAAAAAAAAAAGGAAAAAAGAAAACTCCACTCAGTTAAAGCAAATGGCACACATAGGAGTTATTATTAGGACTTCCTATTGTTCATCATAATAAATAGCAAAAGACCCAAAATTTATGAACAAAGACTATCAACAGAACTGCTAAGTGCACAGCCTTCGGGGCCTCCAGGGAGCCCTGTTTCAATTGCTTCCTTCCTTCTTTTCTCTCTTTTCAATGGTCCCCCCTCCCCCGCATTTCCCCCCACAAATCACCAGCAAATTTCCCACAAGTTAAAAAAAAATTGCAGATACACATGATTGTTATTCCACATCAATTTGCACCAAAGCAAATAGTGGTTAACTGTGAATTTCTGATTAAATTCATAAGGATTTTAATCACTTTTGATCCTTATGTATTATACATCATTTTTAGCAGGTAGAGATGATTTGGATAAAGAATGAAAGCTCAATCTTTTCTTTCCCAAATGAGCCTTGATTGCCCTGTCATTTCAGAAACTCTTAAGACTCATTTATTATTTAACTGGGACTCTAGTAGTTAGCTCCCTCTGCTGGCAAAGTTCCTGCACTGAAGCAGAAAGAAAAAAGGCTATATATACATATGCAAAATGGATGGCAGTAATTACAGCACTAAAAACCAGGTCATAAATCTACAGAGAAATGCAGGGCCGTGTTTGATTCAAGGTTCCCCATTCTTCAGGTCCTATCAGAAGTGCAGCTTATTAATGGACAGAGGACAGCTTATTAATGATCTCCCACCGGACATCAGCCTGGATAGTGGGAAGACACTGGCCTGGAACTCAGGGCAGACATTCACCCGTGTGGCTGTGTGTCCTTGAGCAAGTAACTTAAGTTCTCTGAGCCTCCTCTTCCTCAACGATCAAATTAAAGCATTCCAGCCAGGACAGCCTCTGAGTTCAGGAAGCCTCCCTCACATTCTCTCCCATGACGCCCTGGGTTTGCCGTCAGCAATTACAGCCGTCTGCTCACCTGCCCACCTGAGTCCGTGGAGAATAAGAGGAATGTGAACCTCATTATGAAAGAGCCAGAGGAGCACTGGGGAAGGGCTGAAAGGGGGCCTTTGAGAGAGAGCTGACGGCGGGGAATGAAATGTGGGTTCAGTAGACACCTCACATAAAGGGAGTTGACGTGAAGGGGCAGGAGGCCAGCCAAGGAGGGAGATGAAAGCGATGAGGAGGAAACTGAATTTCCAGAACCCTCCCCTGCTTCAGCTCTTCCGTTGCTGACACAGAGATATCCTCTCAGCACCGTCCCGGATTCCCACAAATACTGCCCATAGTCGGGCTTGCTCCTGTAGGAAACGAAGGTTGTCTGTCAATGACAGAGTCTTTGTTGGGACACATCAGACCTATCCTCTGCTCACTTCGCGTTAGAAGTGTCTATCATCTAGGGAGTTAACTGCATGGAAGACCAGGAATCACACCCTGGAATAAATCTCAGGGAGATACAAGTAAGTAGAAAGGGCTTCCTGGGTCGCTGAACATCCCCAAGACTGCCCAAGGGAGCCTGAGCCATCAGGGATCAGACAGAGCTTCATGAGGCACAAACACCCCTGGCCCCAGCATCCGGCCCCCAACTCCAGATCCCAGCAGGAGAGGGGTGGGGAGGAAACCACCGTGTGGGCTTGCCAGCTCCATGTGGGAACTCCGAGCTCCACTAAGCCCTATCAGGCGGTGATGGCGTCGCAGGGCCTGCCCCCAGGAGAGCAGGCCTACAGAATTTAGGCTGCTCGATGGGTCTCCAGGGCTGGGCCTGTGCCAGCTCTGCTGTCTTTCCCAGCTTCCCAGCCTCTGAGGCTTCGAGTCTTACCCAAGTTCCTCAGCCACCAGAGCCCTGGGGAGCCCAGAGTACTGAACATCCAAGTCTTAAAGGTGATGACCAAAGGCCAAGGGCAGCCACTGCATCGGCAGATGAGAGGAATCCAGAAGCATCATAACCATGTCATTGCATCTCTCGGGCACTTGAAGAGCCCAGTGTCCTTTCTCCCACCTGTCCAGCCCATCCCAAAAGCTCCCCTGATCCCAGAGGCACTGAGACACAGAGAAGAAACAAGGAGGCCGGGCATTCCACTAGCTCCAGCCACAATATGAACAACAGGGCCAACCTTGTCCTGGGGCGGCTGTCTACTGGACTGAGGGACTCCAGGAAGGCCCCTTGGGAGCCCATAGTGACTGAATCCACCTTCCAACATCTCTGCCTTTGAGGTGAGGCTTTCTTCTGTGGTAAAGTGCATGACGCCCAGCCAGTCACAAGCAATGGGGCAGCAAAGAAGGCCAGACTGGCCTGAGACAGCTCCTGTCAGGAAGCTGAGCTTCCTGGGTGCAGGGACACAAGACTCTGACACCTAGGACCACTGCAGCAGGAAGAGGAGGACCCTAGCAGCAAGGGGCAAGGGGATCACTGATTGAACACTGTCTCTTTACCAGACACAATGCCGATGTCAGGGAAACTCCCAGCAGCCCAGGAAGGAGGCATTGTTTTCACTATCCTACAGAAGAGCACAGGGCTCTGAGAGTGACCATAGCTAGCCTGGGTCATGCCAGGATTCAGAAACATGGCTGAATGTAGAGACCAAGGCCTTCTCCACCTGGATGTGGCACACTGTCTGGAAGACACTAGGGCAAACCACTGACTTCCCTTCCTCCCATAACGCCAGCCCTCCCAGCGTGCTCATACTATACCATGTCCCCCACCAGCCTGCCTCCACCCTGAGTCCACTCTAAATCTCATTCTGAACACTGCCCTCTTGTCTTAAAGCCAAATGGGTACTGCTCCAGGGTTCTCCATCCTCCTGCCCACACCCCTGTTCCCTTCATGTTGTCTTCAACAACCCTTGAGAAGCCCTTATACCTCTGGAATTCCAGGAAAGTCCAAACTCCAAGTGCCCACCACCCCTGCCACTTTTTCAAACACAGCCCTGCCCCTGACAGACACCTGGACTGGGCTCTTCCCCTTCTCCCCCTCCTGGGTGGAGAGCAATCGTCTTCTCCCATCTGCAGTTAGAATGCAATCGGTCAGTTGTTTCTGTATGAGACGAAGGCAGGAAAGAATGAGGCAAAACAGTCTGCTCCTACATTTTCTGCACCATTACCCTTTGTTACTTCATCTAGCAAGAGCTTTCCCTGACATCACAATAGTGCCTCCACAAGGGAATTGCTTGCTTTGTTGGGGCTGGCTGTGGCGGTTGTTTTGCGGCGCTAACTGCAGAAAAGCAAATTGAAATTGCTGCGTGAGTGCTAGCCACTAATTTGAAATTGCCCACAGTAATACAGTTGTGAGAGGCTGGCAGGCCCAGCAGTAGGGGCGGCGGTTGTGGAGGTTGCCAGATGATAGTGGGGATGTCTGCTGTTGTGATCGATGAGCATGCAGGTCTTGTGCATAATGGGCACCTCTGAATTGGAACCGTGGTGTCCTGAGTGCAGAGGAGCTGCTGATTGAATGAGCACACCTCTTATTTCCATCCCTACTTAATGGAACTGCACCTCACCATTAGCAAGGATGTCACTCTGGACACAGCCCAGGATCAACATTTGTTATCCAAATAGGTTAATTAATTTCAAGTGTCCCTGCTATTGCAGGACATGCAGGTAGCAGTATCATCTCCTGCCTCAGAAAGGGCAGGGACCACACTGCCATCACCATGGCAACTGGGTTGCTGGAGATGGACTCAGCCCATGCAGGCATGTGTCTACCTCCATGAAGTCTCAGTCTCCAGCCTCACCAGAACCCTCAGATCAGTCCTTCTTCCGCTAGCATTTGAACAGCTTGCATGTGCCCCCACGTGTGGCAATTGCCCTCACCACCCACTTTGTTCTCCATCAAGCTTCTTAAAAGACTAGTTTCTTCTCACCATTCCCACTCACTCCTCAAGCCACCACCATCAGCTTGCTGCCCTCACCAATCCATCAAAACTGTTCTCAAAAAGTTCTTCTTTGACACACAAGAAGTGCAAGATTTTTCTGAAAACTACCAAAACATTGTAGAAAAAAAATTAAAGAGTACCAAAACAAATGGAAAAACATTTCATATTCATGGGTTGAATGACTTAATATTGTTAAGATGACAATAATCCCCAAAATGATCTGTAGATTCATGGTGATCCCCATCAAAACTCCAACTGGCTTATTTGCATAAATTGATCCTAAAATTCATATGAAAATCCAAGGAACCCAGCCAAAACAATCTTCAGAAGAAAAGCAAAGTTGGAGGACTCACATTTCCCAATTTCATTTCCTAACGTACTACAAAGCTACAGCAATCAAGACGGTATGGTACTGGCATAAGGAGAGACATATAGATCAATGGAATAGAGTTGAGAGTCTAGAAGTAAACCCTTACATTTATGGTCAACTGATTTTTTTTTACAAAGGTGCCAAGACAATTCGTGGGGATGTCTGCTGGTATGATCGATGAGCACACGGTCTTATGCATAACGGGTACCTCTGAACTGGAACAGTGGTGTCCTGAGTGCAGAGGAGCTGCTGATTAAATGAGCATACCACTTATTTCCATCCCTACTAATAGAACTGCACCTCATCAGCAGCAGAAAGAATAGCCTTTTCAACAAACAGTGGGGAACAACTGGATAGCCAACTGCAAAGGAATGATTTGGGTCCCTACCTCACACCACATATAAAAATCAACCCATAGTGTATCAAAGACCTAAAAATAAGAGCCAAGACTATAAAACCCTTAAGAGAAAATCTAGGCATAAATCTTTGTGAACTTGAATTAGCCAATGGTTTCTAAAATATACCAAAAGCACAAGCAACAAAATGAAAATTGCACCTCATCAAAATCTAAAACTTTTTTTACTGTAAAGGACACTATCAAGAAAGTGAAAAGACAATCCACAGAATAGGAGAAATATGTGTAAGCCATGTACTGATAGGAGACATGTATCCAGAATATAAAGAACTCTTGCAACTCAATAATAAAAAGACAAATAACCCAACTTTTAAAGTGGGCTGACAATCTGAATATACATTTTTCCAAAGAAGATGTACAAATGACTAATAAGCACGTGAAAAGATGAACATCAATAGCCATTAGCCAAATGGGAGCAAAAATGGCCAAGACTGTGCTTGGGACATCACCACTCTCATTCTCCTCCTTCCCACGCTTCCTCTTCACTTGTCTGTGCCTGGTGAGGTTAATTTACAGTCAGTCTGTTGCCCATGGCAATATGGCCAGATCTGACTCCCACTACTGGAAGTCATCCTCCTCCTTGGGGTACTGAACAGAGAGCTGGTCCTCACTCACTCTTCTGCTTTGTTAGTTCTGAGATTATACTAAAATAATACAGGTTCAAACTATCTCCAAACTGCTTCAGAGATAAGTTGCACAACCTTATGTAACCAAGAATTTTGCAGACATGAGACACAGGACCTTGATTCCTTATTGTGACAGCAGTCAGCAAAGGAAGTATTGAGTTCACCTTCCAAACAACTCAGAAAAACAGGAGTACCAAAACTAATTATAAGTCCCAGCAAGCTTCCTTCCGCTTGGAAATCAGCCACTATTTCCCATTCTTCAGGTCAAGGTGCTCAAATGTCCACTCAGGTGTTTCCTTCCTTCCCACTTTCCAAATCTGGATATCAGAGGTTGAGGAAAGGAAATGCTGACAATTTAAAATCACCCAGTCAAACTAGGAAGCACATTCCAAGACCTGTCCCAGGACAAACTTTAAGAAATTGTGTTTTTCAGAGCTTTCAAATCACTTTAACAAATGTATGCCATAGTATAGTCTTAGAGTAACTATACTTTTGTTTTTTACTCTTTTTTCTATATGTGGGTCAATTGTTCCCCTTCTCTCTTTCTCTCAGAATGACCCTAAACGTCTGAAAAAACAGCTTCCAAAAATTCTGAAACTCCTGAAACCAGAAGATAGGATTCTAATTGTGGGGACAACACAACGTCCTTTTGATGCTGAACTTCAATCTTTCTGCAAAGCTTACCAAAAAATTATTTTGGTTCCCAGACCAGACTATGCTTCCAGATATGGCAAGTACTCCAACCCCTTCCCATGCAGGTAACTGGGGCTGGGCTATTCATTGTGTGCTTGCAGGCATGTGGGGCCAGGAGGATGGTCCTCATGACCCGTGAGCATCAGATGCTTTGGGTAGAGCCTGTGCCCCAGGGTGTGCACACCTGAAGCTGACGTGGAGCACATGCCGTAGATGTAAACACTGGGTCAGAAGAGAGAAGCAATGTGTCTTTATTCTGTTGTTAACATATTTCTCTTTACCCAAGCCAAAAGGAAACTGGATGGGAGTTATTATTTTTGGCCCTGATGGCAGCAAAAGCTCTGTGGCTGCTAGTTTTTCTGTGGACAGGTAGATTAGGATCATTCATCTTGCACCCATGGTGATGGTGTCTTTCTCGTGGAACACTGTTTCTTTTCACTGGGTTGTTTTTGTTTTTGTTTTACCAGTCTCAAAGTCCAGTCCAGTGGCATGTTGACTTACTTAAACATTAAATACAACAAGAGCTTAATTTTGAGATTCTTTCTCCTTGTGTAGACAGATTAAAAATCCACTCCTTTTGAAACATATTTTTAAATGGGGACAATACAAAAGAAATGCCCTGAAAGACAGCACAATGAAATTAGAAAGAGCCATGGAATCGGGGCTCTCAAAAGACCTGGTTTAGAACCCTGGCTCTGCCACTTCATAGTTGGGTGACCTGACAAGTCTGTCACTCTTCTGAGCCCCCATGTTCTCATCTGGGAAGTAGGAGAACTGTTGAGGCCACAGGGCTGCTGTGGCCATCAGATGAATGGTTAGCAGAAAACCCGGCCCCATGGCATTGGGAGAACAAGGGTGTTGACAGCCTTGGTGTGGAGACAGAGGAAGAGAAGAGGGTGACATGGGCTTTGGAGGAGGAAATGGTGTGATGAATGGCAACGGGACCTGGTAACAGTGCTGGTGGCAGTTGGTGTGATATTTTGCTGTCTGAAATCCCCCACTCCCAATGGCTCAAAACAGCAAGTCATTCCCTCTGTGGTTCTGAGGGTTGACTTGGCTCAGCTGGTATCTCTGGCTCCTTGTGGTACCTCAGGAGATGGGGTTCATGTGTCATTTAGGGCTCAATTGGCTAAAGACTGGATAGTGTGTACATCTAAGACAGTTCTGGAGTTGCTGCTAGCCATCAGTGGATGTTCAGTGGGAGCTGTCAAGCAGACAGCTTATACCTGGCCTCTCCATGGGGTTTTTGCACACATGGTGGCTAGGTCCCACAAGGGACTATCTCACAAGCACACATTTCAAGAGGTTCAAGCAGTAGCTGAAAGGATTCTTGTGACCCAGTCTCACAAGTTACACAGAATCACCCTCATTACACTCTACGGATCAAGAGGTAGTCACAGGGCCAGCCCAGATTCAAAAACAGCAGATGACACAGATTTTATTAATACCACGGGTGTGGCTCGTGGAGGGGCCATCTTTAACACTGTGGTGGTGAGGGAAGTGATGAGGGATTTGGTGTTGAGATAGTGACGGTGCTGTCAGTGTTAGAAATGGTGGAGATGGACCCTGAACATTTACCATGATACTATCAGAAATGGATTGGCAGTAGTGGGATACTGGTGGGGTGGGGATGGGGGTGACACAACATCAATAAGGGTACCTGATCTCAAAGCAGGCAAAGTGGGGGCCAAAGCAAGGCCCAAACTTTCTTTCTTTTTTTTAGTTGGAGTCTCACTTTGTCACCCAGGTTGGAGTGCAGTAGCATGCTCACGGCCACCCCAGCATCAACCTGCTAGGCTCTGGCAATCCTTCCGCTTCAGCCTTCCAAGTAGCTGGAACTACAGGTGCATGCTACTACGCCCAGTTAATTTTTAATTTGTTGTAGAGATGAGGTCTTGCCAAGTTGCTGGGGCTGGTCTCGAACCCGCGGGCTCAGGCAATCCACTTGCCTCGACCTCCCAAAGTGTTGGGATTATAGGCTGAGCCACCGAGCCCAGCAGGAGGCCCAAACTTTACCTGTATGATGCCCACTTATATACCTAATCTTGAATTGTACCCCACATCTTTAAAATAAATATATGTAAAAAAAAAAAAAAAGAAATGGTGGCATAGGGAGATGGTGACGGCATGTGCTAATGGAGGCAATGGTGGTCACACTGGCATTAGTGGTGGAAGTGGTGGTAGTGGCAACAGTGCGGGGTGGTGCTGGGGAGTTGGTAGTAATGGTAGGTGGTCACACGATGATGGTGGTCACTGTGACAGTAGCAGCAGAGGTAGAAGTGATGGTGTGGTAGAGGTGGTTAGCATTCATAGTAGTAATACAGTGATTAGGTCAGACTTGGTTTCTATTAATCCTCCAACCACATGAGCACCACCAAAACAGAGGGGATAGATGATCCTATCTGGTTGCTCCTAAGTTTCTGATCAATTTTATTTGCTGAAAGAACAACCCTCTACTCCCCATAGATTATAAACTGCTAGCATATTAGCCATTCTATTTGCAGCATGTGTTTATTTCTGTCTTGATAAATTGTGATCCTGGCTTCATAAATCAAATGTTATGCATGCACATTGTATAGGACAATTTGGGGCCCAGCTATTTCTCCATTTATCTAGTGGCTTCTCCATCTTTTATGGCCTCAAAACCTTCTGCTAGACCCTTTGCATCCAGCCAGCATCAAAAGGAAAGAGGTAAGACAGGATGGAGAACATCACGGGAGAGTTTAAGGATTAGACCGAAAGGGAACCGACATTTCTGGCCATATCCACATTGGCCAGAATGAATCACATGGCCCCATGAAGGGTCAAGAGGGCAAGGATGTCCAGCCAAGCAAAGAGACAGTGCAGAAAGAGACTGCAGTCTCAGCCACAGTCTATGCAGTCAATGCTGAAGATTCTACACACCTGGCTTTATCAGAGCTATCTTCTCTCCTCTCGTGCTCTCTTTTTTTTTTATTTTTCTCTTTTTTATATTTTATATATATTTCTCTTTTTTATATTGTATATATATTTTAAGCCATCTTAATGGAATAAGTTAGGGGGGCTAGAGCATTATTCCTGACTTTGGATTGAATTGTTTCTTTTGTTTGACAAAACTATAGACCCTTTAAAACTGAAGCTATTGATGTATAGCTGGCAATTTTGTTCTTTTGATAAAATGCCAGGCATCCCTTAGGATTCAGATCACATTACAGATTCCTACCTGAATCTCCTCACAGCATCATGATGGGAGAGGAAGGAGAGAAAGTGTCCCTTCACCTTTGGGCAGATGATAAACCTGCACAAAACACTTCTCTTGGGCCTGGGGCTCTGTCCACTAAACCACATGCTTCTCACATATTTCTTTCTCGGTAGGTGATTTGTTCAGGACGCCATTCTTTCCGACATCATAAACACTGTCCAACATTTCCTCCTGTGACCTTGAAGATTTCATAGCCACAGCGGCTGGGGCATCCATCTTAAAGAAAGACTGTTCCTGTCTTTACAGTGATCAAAAATGGCCTCTTCTAACCCATAAAGCATAGCCTGCAAATCCATAATGCAGACCACTGCTTGGCCATCTATCTAGCCCAGCAGAACACCAAAGATGTGCAGGAGCCTCCACGTCACCACTTCCCAAATTCCTTCAGACAGTGTGGGAAATAACAGCTCGGAGAAGCCCGGGGGGATCAGCAGAGGAAACACAGTCCTTAAGGTTTACTAAATATAACTCAATATCTACCTCCTTGCCCCCAAATCTAACTGTCTCTGCAAAGAAAATTCACCTCCCACCCCGGGTTGATTAATGCCTTGTCTAGTCCCCAGAAATCCCTTTGGACTCCCTTCTCTCCACATTCCTAATGCTCCCCTCCTCTTGTCTCTCTCCCCTGGGGTCTGCTTCACTAATAACCCAATTCATCACAGGTCCCGCCTGGACCCAGGGTCTGATCAGAAGAGTCCAGTCTTCAGATTTTTCTGGAACTCTAGGCTTCAGAGGGTCAGAGCTCACCCAAATCCTATTATTTGCCTCTCAGGTTTTTGTAAAATCCTAGATAAGAATGAATTTTGAGATACTACATCATCTCAAGCACTAGCCAAAATGGACTTAGTTAGGAATGCCAAAAGCAGGTGAAGGGAAGACCAAGACCACATGTTCTAAAGAAGGGAAAGAGGAGTGAGGAGCCTTCTGCATCCAAGAGAAGAAAGTAAAATACGGCACTCAGCCCAGAGAGCCTTTCCACTGCTCCCGGCACTCTTGGGTCCCTGCTTTCAGTCCTTGCCAACACTGCCATTGCTGCACCCCACTACACTCCTGGGCCAGAGACTCAGCAGCCTGCTGACCTCCAATATTCACTGTGGGGCTCCTGTCTCCACCAAGCCCACACGCTGTGTCCCATTCCACACCTGACTCTACCCCTTGGCCCCAGATCAGCCATCAAGTGTCACGAACCCATGGGTGGGTAGTTATGTAAAACAACAGAAGCTGTTCCCTGAAAGGCTAATAGCCTGAGTTCATCAACCAGGAGAAGGAATTCAAGCCTGGTTCTCCATCTTACTCTCTGGATCTTAAGATGACTGTGTCACCATAGCTGTGACTGCCTCACACAGCTCTCTGATTGCAACTCCATTTTAAAAAATGGTGACCTTTGGAAAGTCATCAGTGATTTATGTATTTGGAAGAATCTTGACCAAAACTTTCCATGAATATCAAGTATTACACTCTTTAAATAGTCGATAGTGTATTTACATGTGGACAGTATACCAGAGTAATTGTGCTCCGTTACTAATGAATCTTTACCTGTTGAGAAGTAAATCACCTATTAGAAGGTTGGATGATTTGGACAGGAAACTTCCAAGGCAGTGACTATTGTAGCTTAACAGGGAGGCAAGGGAGTTAGTTGGCTGTTTGTTGCTGGGAACACTTGGCCCTCACCACTCGTCTACTGATGGTTTCTTTTCATGCCATAGGTAGGAATTTTGCCCAGGCACGCGCAGGACTGAAGCTGTTCTGACTGCCCAGCCTGGGATATCTACTTTGGCTTTGAGGCCTCATCTGTGACTCTCCTATAAAACATGTTCCCTTCTCAGCTCCCAGAGACCACTCAGACCTGTTGGTACTTTGTTTAGATGTTATTAATTTGGACAGAAGACATACCAGATCTCAAGTGATAATGTTGTCTGGTTATTGTTTATAACTTTTACTGTGGGTTATACTTTCTGATTTCTAACTCTACAATGGTTATATTGAGATAAGGATAGTCCTTATCTGCCGCAATCTGTCTTTACAAAAACATGCTTTGAAATATTCTGTATTTTATTTTGTGTTACCTTTTATAATTGATGTTTTAATGTGGGTTAGGAAACTTGGGTGCAAGATGAAATGAAGAAGAATAACAATTATTGTGATCACAACAGTAATATAACTACAGAAAGTCAAGTCCCCACCATATGCAAGGGTGGCACTCTTCTTCCAAGTGCTTCATATACACTGTTGTGCTTTTTTCTACTTTAAATCCTTCTACTACTCTTGTTCTACAGAGAGGACTAAGGGCTGAAGCTCAAATAAACTCACCAAGCAAGTCACAGAGTACGTTCAGGGGGTTAGATGACGCATGAGGCCAATTTGGGGTCCCTGTGGCCCTTGTTGGTCTCACTGCAGGTCTCCACACCCATGATTCCAATCATCCACAGCTCAGAGAAACCGGTAGGCCTCATGGTACAGGTTACCCTTTCCCAGCAACTCATCTCACCCAGAGGGCCAGAAAACCCACCAAAGAGGACAGTGAGTGTAAGCTACTGGAGCAACTCATGGCCCAAAAGCCAACTCTCTGATGTAGTTCATAGTTCTATCACAAGTAGTTTTGTGCCTTTACAGTACGTAGATGTTTTCATTTTACTACTCATTTTTGGACAAATGTAATTGAGTGATGCCATCATTTAACAGACCCAGAATTAACCCTTTATCAGATCTGACATTGCTCAGATCAAGTAGTAATGGTCATGTTTTTTAAAAAAAGTTTCAAATAGTCCTCAAATAAGATCAAAATACCTTAGAGACATTTGACTAGACAGTCTCAATGCTGAGACCAACTTCTAATACTGAGGCAGCTGGTCCTGTGAGTGCCCTTCACCCTTCCTCACTGTCAGGATACAATTAAATACATTACAGAAAATCTCATGCACAAATTTCCTTGTAGTTCTCTTCACAAGGGAATGTAATTCTCCAAATGTAAGATTATTTTTAATGTTGTACAAGAGTTCATTCTGTCTCTAAAGTGAAGCATCAAGAATTATTTCATTTTCACAACATTCCTGTGCTCTCATTGAAATCTTTCTTTCACCACAGATCCCACAAACCCAGAGAGCAGCCACGCACCCAGCTGGCGGATTTTAGTCAGCCAATGTGTGTTTACGGTTGTTGAGGGGAAAAGAATAAGGGTCAAATTACCCTATTTAATACACTATAATACAGTGTTAATACAGCATCTTGCACCCAAAGGGAACAGAGCCTAGCAGAAACTAATAGAAGTTGGAATCTGCATTCTAATTCCAGAAATAAACTTTATAACTAAAAAACCATAATAAGTCAAAATACTTGTCAAAATTATTTGGGAAATATAATATTCTGATGAGAACAGATGCCATAGACACCCAGTGTGAATTTCCAGTGTTGAAAGATTTTAAACATCTTTACTGGTGCCACATCAAAACTGTACTCACTGTGGTTTAATTTTTTCCTTGCCAATTTTCAGGGGACTTGTGGATCTATAGACCTTAGGGCCATGAATATGTATGTCTTATGGTTGAAAACTCCACAGAGGAAAGCATTAGTTATTTGGCTCTCTGTTCATTTGAATTACATATAAATTGGAGTGGACTTCCTATGTATCCCTTTCTTGAAGAGATGCAACTTTGTACCAAGAGCTAGACTGACCCTGCTTTCTCTGTGGTAACCCTTGATCTCTGTGCCTTTTCTGCCATGTTGGATGCAACAGTTTTGTGGAAAGAAATCATTCAACGCAATGGAGGAGACCTTACTAATGCCTTGAATGTCAGTTGCCTTGCAAAAGTCACCGATGGCTTCACCCAAGGACATATAGTCAAAGTGGTTAAAGATGTGCTCACAGACCGGCGAATCCGGCAGCAAGCTCATAAACCACTCACTGCAGTCGAGTTCATTATGGCAATGACCAGCATGAACCCAGTGTACAAAGAGGAAGAAGAGAGCTTTAAGGTAAGCAGAACGCCTTGATGGTCAAATCTTAGCAGCAAACTCTTCATATTATCTCCTCCCTTTGGTTTCCTGGGTTTACTGGGTATTGAGCTCTGCCATATACAATGAAATTTGGAAACCTGACATTTTTGATGATGAAATCTTTCCAGCTTTAGCAGTAAAGCAAGTGTCTTCCAAATTTTAGGAAAATCATGGTTTGGAACCTTATATATTAATAACCAAATAGCCGAACTGAGTAGCACCTTCAAAACCATTGGACTCAAACAGACACATACTCACATGCCCTTATCTTGGTTTTTTACTTCAAATTTGCTATTGTGGAACAAGTTTTGCATAGAGACAATCATTTCCTCAATAGCATATTTTAAGACAATGCTGCTTTGTCCCACATTTGCAATGGTACACTTCAGTTTTGAGGTTACTTGCAATAGAAAAAACATGAGGAAACTCACCAAAGCTTCGTTTTTCAATGTTTTCATTCTGACATATTCAAATAATATTTTAGATCTGAAGGAAACTCTGAGAATCATTTCTTCCGGCTCTCCCTTTTTTTGGAGAACACAAAGTTGCTGGTAGTTCCATGCTTTGCCCATTTATATAGCTGGTCCAAGACACACAAAGGTAGACCCAAAGTCCCTGATACCTGGGCCTGTGGGCACTTCTCAAACTCTACTTGCTCTCTTTTAAATCAAAATGAATACAGTGGTGTTCCCTTTCTATACCTGAAGTTTCCTTGGCCAATTCCAAAGACAAGGAAGGAAAATTATATGCCTGCAAATTGAAGGCCACTGCAATACTGGTCATGCAATCACCAAAAAGAGCATCAAAATTCTCATTCAAACCTCTTATTTCTCAAGCCTGCTTACAATTAGAAAAAAATTCACTCTCCAACATATTACTTTTCTACTAAGCCTAAATGAAAATTGACTCCTTCCTGGTTTGCCTAATGCTTCACTGAAAGGTGAAAAGGAGGCATAATAACACCAGCAATAATGGCGCAGCACAGGGGTTGGCAAACTTTTTCCCTAAAGGTCCAGATAGTAAATATTTTAAACTTTGAGAGCCATGCAGTCTCTATCACAACTATTCAACTCTGCATGATAGAATAAAAGCATCCATATACAATATAAAAATTAATGGTCATAGCTGGGTTCCAATGAAACTTTATTTGTAAAAGCAGGCAATAGGCCAAATTTGACCCATCAACCATATTTTGCTGATGCCGCACTAACAAAAAAAAAAATGTTAACTCCAGCTGAGGTTTTTTTTTTGCCAAGCATTTGAATTAATATTTTTGTTAGCTGCTTAAAGTTTATACATTGTCATTGCAAGCATTTATCCTCTTCAAATGATGTATCATATTATTTTCTGAAATTTGCTATTTTTTTCTCCTTTCTAAAATGTTTAATTTGTCCCTATTTAGAGGAGTTAGATTTAGGGTGTTAAAACCTATGCTTTCCTCTAGCTGGGTTTTTAATTTTCTGAAGTGATCACTAGAAGTTTTTCTGTCTGGTGTAGGAGTTTGAGGTCTGATCATACTATTCAAGAGAAGAGAATATTTCCATTTTTATGACCTGGGATGAGAATGCATGTGCTTGTCACATTCACTCTTGGTGTATTTATTCCCTTTATTCATTTTTTAAGGAAACGGAATCATTTTCCCATCAATATCCTTTATCCCCCAATCCATTTCTGCTTCCGGCACAGCACCAGTGCCTGGCACCAGGTCTGGCCAGGTGGATGTCCAATAAATTTGTTTGGGACACATTCATTGAGCACATGGATATGACACCATCACATTCCTGAAAAACGTGATACTATTGCTGTGGTTGCTCATTATGGACAAACCCCAAGACATTTTACCTAATGGAGCTTCTAACAATGTATCAGACTAAGAGCTTGCAGATTCTCTAGACACCTTCTATCCTGCTCCATGGACATGCTGGAGAAAATATTTAACAATAATGATGATAATAACTATGATAATGTTAGCTAATACTTATAGACTGCTAATTATGTGCCAGCCACAGTATTAACTCACCTAGAATTCACAATCCCCCATTTTTGCAAGTGAGGAAACAGATATAGAGAGAGGTGTGGTAGGCAAAATAATGGCTCCTCAAAGATGCCTATATCCTGCTCCCCAGAACCTGTAAATATGTTAGGCTACATGGCAAAGGGAGTGAAGGTTGAAGGTGGAATAAGTTTGCTAATCAGATGACTTTAAGATAGACAGGTTATCCTGAATTAACCTGTCCAATTAACTCACCAATTAAATTGGTGAGTCCAACGTAATCATGAAGCATGGAAGAGGGAATCAGAAGAGAGAACCAGAGAGAGCAGCTTGAGAAGGACTCATTGGTACTCCAGGTAGCCCAGCGTTGCTACCTAGAGAGGGTACAGGGACCATGAGCCAGATAAGCAGGTGGGCTCTGGAGGCTGCGAAAGTCAAGGAAACATATTCTCACCCAGAGCCTGCAGAAAGGAATGCAACACTGCAGATGCCTTGATTTTAACCCAATGAGACTCATTTCAGACTTCTGTCCTGCAGAACTGTAAGATAATATATGTGAAGCTTTAAGCCACTAGGTGTGTGGTAATCTGCCACAGCAGCAATAAAATAAACAACACAAGAGCTGTGGGTCACACAACTAAAAAGTAGCAGAGCCAAAATTCATACCTTACTCCAAAGCCACTTTTACAAACTATATTCAGTTCTGTTTCAATAAATTAGGAGTTCATCACCTTAAGTACTTGGCCACCACATCTTACATTAAAAACACAGCCAAGGCCACAGGAAGGAAAAGGAAATTCCCAAGTGCCAGAAGCAGAAATAAATCTCAAAGACAGAACAACCATATGCACTAATGCACTGATGACCTAGGAAAGTATAAGATCCAAATGCAGGGTGTTAAAACCTATACTTTCTTTGGGTTTTTAACGTTAGGCAATGTTAGGTAACATTAGGCCCATGTAAGATGGAAAGGCAACATCAGCCAGGCATAGTAGCTCATGCCTATAATCCCAGCACTGTGGGAGGCCAAGGTGAGAGGATTGCCTGAGCCCACGGGTTCGAGACTCGCCTGGGCAACTTGGTAAGACCTCATCTCTACAATAAATCAAAAAATTAGCCAGGCATGGTGGCACGTGCCTGTAGTTTCAGTTACTTGGAAGACTGAGGCAGAAGGATCACCTGAGCCCGGCAGATCGAGGTTGCGGTGGCTGTGAGCGTGCCACTGCAGTCCAGCCTGGGTGACAGAGTGAGACTCCAACTCAAAAAAAAAAAGCAAGGTAACATCAGGCCCATATGAGATAGAATGTTGGAACTGCATAAAATCAGGACACTTGACAGGCTGCCACAGAGAAGTATCTTAAAAGCTACCAGATTACCTACAAAGAGACAATTGGGAAATCAGACATTTCTTTGGCAGTGACAGATGCCAGAAGACAGTGTAATAATATCTGCAAAGTGCTGAGGAAAAACAACTATTTCCTAATATTTGTATCCAGTTAAACTAGCCTCCAAGAGTTGGGAGAAAATGGGCATTTTAAAACTATGGAGACTGAGATAGTTTCCCGCTCACAGCACTTCAGGGAACAGTTTGGCAACATCAAGTAGAATTGACTATATTCATACCCTACAACCCCAGGAATTCTATTTCTATGCATATGCCCTAGAGAAGTTCTCTCACATGCATACAAGGAGACGTGAAAATTGTGAACTGCAGCATCATTTATAATAACCAAAAATTCAAAATGTCCTGTGTGTTTAATAGGAGATTTGATAAATAACATGTACATTTCATTCAGTGAAATATTCTGTTATAAAATTTATAAACCAAAATGTTTCTCAAGTTTCAAATAAAATGTGAAGTTGAAGGAAAATGCCATTATGAGGCTAATCACAATCACTAAGTGCTTGGCTGGTATTTGGGCTTCATTATTTCCACCACGTTTTCAATAGTGTCTCCCTCAGAGCATTGGCCATGTGTGAACTATGGGGACCGTTCACATCATCAAGAAAACCCACCCTTGGGACACAGTAAGATGCCCAGGAAAATAGGCAACTTTGTGGGGAAGGATTGTTGGTTAGATTTAGCTGTTAACTCTCTGAGGGAGGAGTTTCAAATCATGCAGAAATATAGGTTGGAAATCCCACTGAGAAAAAGAGTTTGTATTGAGCATGCATTAAATACCCAAGTACAATGGCTGCATGCCCTTCCTTCTTGGCAGGCTTTTCTTTATTTTTAGGAATGTGCCAGTGAATCCATGTCTTTCTGATCTTTTCCTAAACTTCTATTTGATTTCAGAACTGGTATGCCAAAACCCCTCTGTGTAAAAGGCGTGTCTTGGCCTTAACAGGAGGTGGCACAGACAAGGCAAAGGATAAAGGGAAAAAGAAAGGAAAGAAAGTAAAAAAGGAGAAAAAGAAAAAGTAATGCCTTTCTGAGGCGCCATCTTTGAGTCCCTCTCTGGGATGAGATGGCCCCAACTCTGCAGAGAGAAGACTCATCTTTGCCCATCTGAAGAAGCCCCAAGGAGAAGGAACACGTGCAGTGATGAGAGATTCACTAAGCGCTGCATGTGCTCAGTTATGCCTCTGGTAGGCTGGGCACCAGGCTAGGTGTTCATAACAACCGTTTCTAAAGTCTTAACCTACGTAAAGGTGGTATACAACTGAGATTCACTCTTCACACATTCCACAGTCTTTCCAAGTTGGGCACTCCATGTCATCAGTACTAGTGGTCAAATTTAAAATTTGATAGAGGATACCCTAATTTGACAACTAGCAAGCTGAGTATATCACCAGTACACTAGCTTCTTATTAATCCATATACACTGTATAGTATCTTGCACATATTTTAATAAATTAATTTTTTGCACTAATAATATATTTTATATGATGAAATAAAGGTGTTGTCCTTGAATTGACTCAGTAATTTGGTTGCTGGAGCTGAAACAAAATCTTAAAAGTGAACTATTTTTCTGGGCACGGTGGCTCACACTTGTAATTTCAGCACTTCCAGAGGCAGAGGTGAGAGGATTGCCTGAGCCCAGGGGTTCAAGACCAACCTGGGCAACTTGGCAAGACCTCATCTCTACAATAAATCAAAAAATTAGCCGGGTGTGGTGATGAGTGCCTGTGGTCCCGGCTATTTGGAAGGCTACTTGGAAGCCCAGCAGATCAAGGTTGTGGTGGCCATGATCGTGCCACTGCACTCCAGCCTGGGGACAGAGTGAGACTCCAACTCAAAAAAAAAAAAAAAGAAAATGGTTTCAATCTCCAGATTTTGAAGATGAAGTGAGTAGAGTCCAGGTCCCACTGCCAGTATGTGCCGTGCTGGGCCTGGAGTCATTGGCCCAGGCTAGGGCTGGTTGGAAGGACTAAAACATTGTCAGAACAATGACTAGATGGAAACTACAACATAAAAATGGGTAAATGCAGGGAAGAGAAAGGCTAAGTGAAGAAGTAAAACAAGATTAAAGAGTAAAAAATGGTCAAAAGAGAGATTTAAATGCTATAAGAACATGAAAGGTTATTAGTGGAAGGTAGTAAGTAACCCGATCCTAAATTACAGTAGGAACACAATCAGAGGTAGTAGACGTCAATGAAATGGAACAGATTTAATTTGAATTTTAGGAATACCCTGACTGACAGTTTTGGATTATGCCACAGAAATTCATAAAATCTCCCATTCCACAGGCCTGGTTAGGTCTCAAGTCTCCCCAGGATTCTCAGTAGCTTAGATCATCAAAGCCCAAGAAGACTAGTAATTTCCAGATGCCTTTGACCACCCGCATGTCCCTTCGGCCTGTGGCTGTACACAGTAGGCTGACACAAATTGGGACAGACAGAGATGGTTATAGATTGATGTGCCCTAGACAGTTCTGCGTTCCCCAGAGAGTAGTCCTCCTGAGTGGTCTCTTGAACACACTAACAAACTGCTGCTTTCTGAGTGCCCTTCCATGGATTTGCCTTCTCACACCAAAGAAACCCCAATTTCCACAGGTGCTGGGCCTGACCTCCCCTTACTCACTTCAGACTATGTCTGGCCAAAGACCAGTGTGGCCTGGGTATGACAGACTCCCCCACCCTAACCTCTGAAAGCAGTTTAATGCTCATGTCTCCAAGATGGTTCTACCAAGATCTTTCCACATGCTGTGGGAAGAAGACCCTTGCTTATGACCCAAGAAGAGAACATCAAGACTTTGGGATTTGATGTTCATCACAAAGTAATCAGGTCTGCACTGTAAATAAATGAAGAGCATGAGTAAAAGTAAACAATTTTTTAATGGTTTTAGTTTAACATGGTCTTGATTTAACAAGTACCCTTTTTTCAGAACTCATACATGTAAGTAAAGTTTAATAAATAATCATTTAAATCATGAAAACTTGATACATATGCTTTAAAGCACCATCCAATAGAACTTTCTGTAATAATAGAGAGTTCTAGATCTGTGCTCTCCCAACAGGAATAGCCAATAGCCACATGTGGCTACTAAGCACTAGAAACGTGGCTGGTGCAACCAAAGAACTGAAATTTTTTTTAATTCAATGTTAATTTCAATTTAAATAGTCACATGTGTCTAGTGTGACTAATGCATTGAAGAGTACAGCTTTAGAGTAACTTGAGTCTAAAAACTACTAACAAGGGCTAAATATCCTTTCAATGTGCTTACTCCCTTTCTCCCAGGACACTAGCATGGAGACATGATTTCCATGGTAACTCTCTTTTCTCCCAGATGATGACTCTCTGCCCTTCCCAATGAAGATTTGTGCTCTATTTTCACAGGTGTTGAGCCCCATCTGAAACCTTGGCCCGTATCAGCCAGCCTTGCCTTCTGGTTGCAGATGCCCACATATCAGATCCCTTGTGTGTCACTGCATACTCCACCAGAACCCACATACCATAGCTCAGCACACACCAGTATTTACATCACAGCCTCCTGCTTTGCATGTGGGTGGGTCTGGGGAAGGGTGTATACATGCGTATATACGCACACACATTCCACTTTTTTTACACAAATGGTAACATACCTTATACTGCTTTACTCCATTGCTCTTTTCACTTAACAATGTATCTTGGATATTGTTTCACATCAGTCCATGTAGACTGGCCTCAGTTTTTATTCCCGCCATAATACCCGCTGTATGGATATATCACAATTTATTTAGTCAGTTCATTCTTTCACAGACAATCAGATTATTTCCACCCTTTTGCTATTCCATTCATGCTGCATAAAATGCCCTTATATATTCTTGGTGGCTATGTCCAAAAATCCCATAGGATAAACTCCTAGAAGGGAAATTACTGGGTCAAATTGTGCAGTTTTCATGCAGGTAGCTATTGTTATACTGTCCTCTAAAGAGGCACTCGTCACATCGGCTATGTAGGACAGGGCTGTCCACCCTGTCATCCACAGAGCAGATCGCTCACTCTGGCAGCCTGTTGATGACCCGTGCTGAAAACCCAAAGTCCCCATGCTGAAAACCCAAAGGTCACGCAGCCATGTGCTGCAATTCCCACTTCTGACCAACGCAGAGATAGGAAACATGACAGCCCCTGTGGGAGGAAATGGAAAGAGGGTGATCACAGGGTGGATGGGGGGAGGGACTGGTGGAAGGAGTCGACACAGACTCCTCCTCAGAGCTCTGCTAGGGTCTGAGCTGTCCTGGGCCATTATGTGATAATTAGCTCCTCTTGAGCATGTTCTTAAGTGGAGGGGACAGTAATTAATGTCATTAACCCTCATTAAGGGAGCATTTTGTGGAATGGAATCTGATTAAAGTGGAATTTGAGCTTTCCGTGGCCCTGTGCTCAGCCTTCACTTAGGAATAAGTGGGTCCCAGGTCCAAAACCATTGCCTTATATCAGGATGTTGCTTAAAAGGTACTCCTGAGAGTGTTGCGGCTTAAACACCTGTGTTCAGAAATAGCAAGTTCAAAACACCCTGATGCCAAAGAATCTATTTTTGAGATTCTTTCTAAACATATATCCACATTTAATACAAAGGTAGTGATTACAGTCAGGGGTCACAGGGTTGTTTCACAAGAGTGGTGCTATTTCTAGTCACTAAAGACACTATGGGACCCAAACCACTGACATAAGTGGCTTCTGATGTCCTTGAATGTCTTAAGATTTTAACTGAATGGAAGCCTGGGATGATCCTAACAAAAGCCAAAGAAACAATAAAAGACCGTGACCGGGCTCAAAAGGCTCAGCCTGTGATCCCAGCACTTTGGGAGGCTGAGGTGAGTGGATTACCTGAGCCCACAAGTTCGAGGCCAACCCAGGCAACTTGGCGAGACCTTGTCTTTACAATAATTAGAAAATTAGCCGGGAGTGGTAGCACGCACCTGTAGTTCTGACTACTTGGAAGGCTGAGGCGGAAGGATTGCTGGAGCCCAGTGGGTCCATGCTGGGGTGACTGTGAGTGTGCCACTGTACTCCAGTCTGGGTGACAGAGTGAGACTTGAGACTCCAATTCAAATAAATAAATAAATAAATAAATAAATAAATAAATAAAAGACTGTGGTCTTAAAACCAAGCTGGCAGCCACCTTACCAGTGAGACTTGGGAAACCAAAAGAACCTTTGCCCAGAATATGTGTCTCAAAGCACCTGAAATCTCCACCATTAGAATCACTCATTCGTTAGCACAGGGCTCCCTTAATAATTCTGTTTTATTTGAACTCACAGGTACAGCATCACAGTGGTGTTTTTGTGGGTGGTGGTGGTGGGTTTTGTTTTTTGTTCATTCTCCAAATCCATAGAGCAGCCACCGTATGCCATGCATAGTGCTAGGGACTAGGGGTGCAGAGTGAGCCACTTTGCAGTCTACTAGAGGAGACATTAATAAAAACGTCGTGCAAAAGCATATGCAAGGTCAGATCCATGCAATGGACATGTGAAACAGGGAACTCAACCTAATTTGAGGGATCAGCCTTCTTCCCTGTGAGAACCCCTTGCTGATGAAGAGTCTGATTCTTTCTTTAGCTCCTCCTAACAGCTGTACTTAGCACCTAAATAATCACCCGAGATGCTATTTTTAAGGTCCCTTGCATAGCAGATACAGTCAATAAGTGTTTATTGCCTTATAGAGAGATGTTCAGTAAGTGTACTTCTCGCGTTGAGCTTTGGCGAGGCAGCGAAAGGGAACCCAGGTGTGTGGGGGAGGCTCTGGCCTCTCCACCGCACACTGGTTTTGTTGGCAGATGGATGTCTCCTTTCCCAAGGCAACTAACCCAATTCCTCAACGCACACAAACATAGTATCTCATCCTTCTTTTGGCCAAGAGATTAAGCATATTAGAAATAAAGCCTCTGCAGTCGATGCTAGTGGTTTAGCGCAAGGGCTGTGATTGACCCAAACTGAGAACCCCATCCCAGTTCCAGCCCTCATTGGATTTGCACACTTAGCATGTTTCAGGGACACACATTTAGTCTTTGCCTCGTTGGACTCATGAGTAACTGAGCAGTGCACCCAGTACCATGTCTGGCCCAAGGTACTTTCCCAGTGAACACCACCTGTTACTCAATTATTCCTGAGTGTCCAAAGTGGACCCTGCCCAGCAGAACAGGTGCCATAGGGGCATGCTCTACCTTCCTGAAATAAAAGTGCAGTACTGTGATGAAGGAGGAAGAGGAGGGAGGGGAGGATGAGAGAAAAGGGGACTTGTGAGAAGCCTCCTCCCCGGGGCCCTGCAAAATCAGGGGAGCCTCTGCAGCTCCCCCTACCACCCTCCATCTCAAACTTTTGCTCTAGTCAGTTTCTCTTGTTGGGGTCACTTTCTGGGTGTGGTATACCTCTCTGTACTACCTCTTGGATACCCCTGGCTCCATCTCTGGAGCCCTTGACCAGACTGGTCCCAACCCCTCCTCAGGCCTCACCCTACCCTGTCTGGGAAGAAAGATAAGCCAGTGTGCCGTGAAGAGTGTTGCAACTTCATGGAAAACTTGCTGGGCTGGGCTGGGTCCACACATAAACACACACAACACACATATACATCATTCTTTACACACACAAACACACATACACAGAGACACAAAACACACACAGAATGCACACATCCCATAAATGCAAACACATAAACACACCACACATATACCCATGCAGTCCCACAGCCACCATTATTTCCTCAGAGAGGCCAATGGCAGACACCCCTGCACACATGTCCCTGAGCGTCAGACCTTCCCTAGGTTGCCTGGCTGGAAGCAGCAAGTGGGGAGAAGCCGGGCAGGTGCTCTGGTGTGTTTACTGTTTACACCAAGCACACCGGGAAAACAGCAGCTTCCTGTTCCTAGTGGGAGTCAGAGGAGACCCCAGCTGCAGAGGAAAGGCTGACGCAGACACCACGGCTCCCAGCTGCACCCCGAGCACAAGGAGGGCGGGGAGGGCCACTGCTGCACCCCAGGTCAGCAACGTGACAGCCACCATGCCAGAAGTGCATCTACACCTTCCAAGCTAATGGGCTTTCCAGGTCATAGTGCAGCTCTACCATACCAGAGACACCAGTCTGGTGGTGAGGAGCAGGATGGAGGCTGAGCGTGGATGATCTGGGGTCTGTCCTGAGGGACCCCAGGAAGCCATATTTTTTTCCTCATCCATAAATGCCCTGGAGAGAACTCCATAAAGAACCTTCTAGTTCTGAGTTCCTATTGTTCTTCAGATAGAGGCCTTCCCACTGCAAGAGACCTGTAAACTCTTAACCCAAGACGGTCATCAGGGTCATTTGTGATAGAGGAGGAGTGGCCAGATTCCTCATGACTTCCGAATAATCAGGCGTCGGATAAAAGGCACCCAAAATATCACATGACAAAGTCCCTTACATGCCACACAACATAACACAGACACAGCAAGTATCACCAGAGTGATGAGGTTTTAAATCCCAAGAAATGCAAGACCCAATATTTATGAAAAATATAAACAGCTGGAGATCAGAGCTTGATGCCCCCACTGGGCATATGACTCCCTGAGCACCCTGGCTTATATTAAAGCCAAGAGTTACAGAGTTTGAGCCAGATCCCTTGCTGGTCAGAGGTCACCCTCATCTTGGACTGCAGGGACAATATTTGCCTTTGATCTTTGCCAGCTGCCTGTGCAGCCCTCTGAGCCAGGCTGCAGCAGTGCCACTCAGGAGGCGCTCCTGGCTCCTGGGAGACAGGCTGCCTCTGTGTCATCCAGGAGCCTGCGAGCACTTCCCTCCAAACCTAACATCTTACAGACGTTGCTTCAACTGGCAAATCTGTCTCCAGTAAAAGCTCCGACCCTGTCACCCTGTCTTCTTAGCCTTGCTTTCTATTTTCTTAGCCTTTCCTGACACTCAACACAGGATATGTTTATCTGTTTTCCATCCTCCCCGTGAGGTCCACCCGAAGAGCAAGATTGCTGCTCATTTTGCTTGCTGTTGTATCCCCCAAGACTAGAACAGTGCCAGCAACAGTATGTGTTCATTAAACAGTATATAAACAAAATGTAAGATAAGGTCCTCTAGCCCTTGCTGTTACCAATAAACTCTCGGAGTCTTGGCATGATAGATAGAACCTTCTCAGCCATTTACATCCACTTGGGGGGAGGGAAGGATTCTTCATGGATTTGTTCAGGCACCAAGCACGGCCACCTTCAAGGTCACCCTGTACATCAAAATCCAGCCCACAGATGGGGAAAAAGAAAGCACGTAAAGCCAGTGGAAGGGTTTGAGAGTCAGGCCTACAATAGTGTGTACGTAATGTCGACATTTCCTCACTCACCACACAGCACTTGACCCCACCCAAGTGCACGGCAGGAGAAGAAACATAGGTCTGCTATGTGCCCAACCTCTACTGCGAATGGAAACATGGAAAAATATTAGAATTTTTTTTAGGTGAGGTCTCACTCTGTCACCCAGACTGGAGTGCAGTGGCACCATCACAGCGCATACAGCCTCAACCTCAGGGGATCCTTCCACTTCAGCCTCCTAAGTAACTGGGACTACATACATGCACCACCACCACACCCAGTTAATTTTTAAAATTTTTTTGTAGGAATGAGGCCTTGGTATGCTGCCTAGGCTGATCTGGAACTCCTAGACTCAAGCAATGCTCCCACCTCAGTCTTCCAAAGTGCTGGGATTACAGGTGTATGTGCTACCATGCCCAGCGAGCAATTTTTAGATTGTGGATTCAAGTGTACAAATTCAAGGAAGTTTGGTACTCCCAAGTAAAGGCACTAAAAACAGGCAGATAGAAAATAGATTAGATGGATAGATACAGAAACACACATACTCCCTTTTGACAGTTCCATTAATATTTGCTCTCTCACGGTCCTAATTCATTTTCCACGGTTTACAACCGAATACCTGAAACTTAATTTTTTTTAAAAGGTATTTCTTTTCTATAGTTATGGAGGCTGAGAAGTCTAAGGTCAAGGGGCTGCATCTGGTGAGGACCTGCTTGCTCTTGGGGACTCTCTGCAGAGTCCCAACATGTTGCAGGGTATCATGTGGCAAAGGGGCTGAGCTCGCTAGCTCAGGTCTGTCTTCTTCCTCTTAGAAAGCCACCAGTCCACTCCCATGATAACCCATGAATCCATTGACCCAATCAACTCCTAAAGACCCCTCTTCTCAATACTGCCACAACAGGGATTAAATTTCAACATGAGCTTTGGAGGGGACAAATATTCAAACCAACCAGGCAGAGTGGCTCATGTCTGTAATCCCGGCAATTTGGTAGACAGACGCAGGAGGATTGTTGGAAGTCAGAAGTTTGAGACCAGCCTGGGCAATATGGTAAGACCCTATCTCTAAAAAAATAATAATAACAATAAATAAAATATTCAAGTCATAGTGCTCACTATGCTTGAAAATGTCATTACAGACCCGTTCTTTTGGAAGAACACTTTCCACAAGTTTGTTTGTTTTTTTTCCAGTCAGAGTCTCACTCTGTCACCCAGCCTGAAGTACAGGGGCACATTCACAGCCACCATAGCCTTGACCTGCTGGGCTCTTGTGATCCTTCTGCCTCAGCCTTCCAAGTAGCTGTAACTACTGGCACATGCCACAACACCTGGCTAATTTTTTGATTTTATTGTAGAGATGAGGTCTTGCCAAGTTCCCCAGGCTGGTCTCGAATCTGTGGACTCAGGCAATCCTCCTACCTCGTCCTCCCAAAGCGCGGGGATTATAGGCATGAGCCACCGCATCTGGCCTTCTAGTAGTTTTTTATAAAAATACAAGTATCTGTGAGAAGGGTGTAAACATGTATGCCCTTGCTGAATTATTACATAGTACACAGAAGGACTCATCAGCCAGGATGTGAAGTAAAGATGTTATTGGCTCTGACAAGCCCTTCTCCTGCCTGTCCTAATTACTGCCCTCTCCGTTCACAAAGGAAGCTGCTATCCTGACTTCTGGCATCCTAGGTTAATTTTACCTGGGCTTGAACTTCATATAAACGGAAGTAAAGAGCCTCTATTCTTTTGTGTCTGGCTTCTTTTCATCAACATTATGCTTGTGTGACTCTTCTGCATCCTTGCACACAGCAGCAGTTTGCTCATTTCCATCACCGTATGGTATTTCCTTGTAGATACCACACCTAGGTTTCTGATTTTACTGTCAATGAACATCTATCTTTTTTCTTCAAGTTGGGGTTACTATGAATGATGCTACTATGAACACCTGTGTGTTGTATGTGTATGTGTTTCTCTGTATACATGTGCACACACTGCTGTTAGGGATACCCCTGGGAAAACAACCACTCACCCCAGAGCACCATCACATATGGTCGGGGTGCCACAAAGTCTACTGCATTGGATGTCCCAATCTCACCCACACCAGCATCACTTGCAAACGTCTATGACTTCACATTCTCCCAGCTTGGTGTGGTCAGCTGTTTTAATTACCCCCGTTCTAGAGTGGGTGTAGTGAGGTATCACACACTGGTTTTAATTTCCTTTCCCAAAGAAGGACAAACATATGGACTTCACAGCAACTTGGATGGATTTAGTCTATCATACTCAGTGATCTGTCACAGAAACAAAGAACAGAGTGCCATATGTTCTAGCTCATAAGCGAACCTTGAACAATTATCATAATACTATGAGAAGGGGATGAGCAGTAGTGGGAACCTGCCAGGGGAGGGGGCGTGGATTGGCAGTTAAGAGAAACTGCCAGGGGAGGGAGGGGCACACATCATCAACAAGGGTACCTACATAATGAATGTTTGTATACCTAACTCTGAATTGTACCCCATATCTTTAAAATTAAATAATGATGATGATGATGATGATGATGATAATTTCCTTTTCCCTGGAGACTTCTGAGGTTACACTCCTTTTCCTATGCTTAGTGGTCATTTGGACTAACTCTTTTGAAAGTGCCCGTGGAGTTGATTGTCTGTGTTTCTGTTGGGTTGTCTGTCTCTTTCTTGCCAATTTTAGATTCCTTTCTTTGATCTAGATAGAGGCTGCAGGTATGTGTGTTGTGAATATCATCTTCCCCTCTCTAGCTTTCTTCTCGCTGTCTTGAACATATCTTCTGATGAAAACAAGTTCTTAAAGTTACTGTAACTTGGCTTATCAACTTGTGATTACAGCTTTTTTGTGTCCTATATAATTACTCTTTGCCCATTTCAAGATCATAAAGCTATTGTAGTTAATATATTTTAGAAGTGTTGTTTCACTTATCATATTTATATCTACTAGTTCACCAGGAATCGACTTTTGCTTATGGTTTAAGTTTCATTTCTTATTCATATGAATTTACAATTGACCCAATGACCCAACACTATTCATTAAAAAGACTAGACTGTTTCCCATTTTCTCATTGCTTTGCAGTGTCCTCTGTGTCATTAAAAAAAATGTTTAAAAAAATGAAAATAAAAACACGTGTTCGTATATTCAAGGATTTTCTCATGAGTCTTCTATTCTGATCTACTGCATCTGTCTGTCATTCTGCCAATAACACATGGTCTTGATCACTAGCTTTACAGTCATGTTTTATGTCTATAGAGTAAGTCAAAATATCTTATATATGTTTGACACTCTGCATTTTTAAATGAACTTAGAACCAGCTTATCCAATTCCACCCCAAAAATATGATCTTTTAATGTAAATTATATTGAATCTACATATCAATTTGAGAAGAACTGACATCTTTGCATTATTTTTTCCAGTTCATGAAAACAATGTTTCCCAGCATTTGTTTCAGTCTTTTAAGTTTTCTTAATGATGCTTTTTAATTTTCTGGGTAAAGATCTTACACATCTTTCCTTAGATTTACCTCTAGGTATTTGGTAATTTTGCATTATAAATTACATTCTTTTGAAAGTTTGCTTTATGTCTGTCTGTTGCTAGTATTAGAAATAAGATTGACTTTTGTATTGATTTTATATCAAGTAACAAGATAAACTTACTATCTGATTGTAATGATTTATTTGTAGATCCCTTGGTTTTTAATGTCCATAAGCATATTGCCTTTTTAAAAAATGACAGTTCTTACAGGCAACAGTAAGGAAATCTTGATAATCTAAGCAAAAAGAAAAAAATGACAGTTGTATTTACTTATTTGCAACTCTCATAACTTTTATTGCCTTTTCTTGCTTTATTGCACTAGCTTGTCCCTTTGGTTATAATGTTGAATAGACGTGACTGTAGAAGGCATCCTTGTTTCAGCCCTCAGCAGGAAAACGTTCAATGTTTTGTCATTAGTACAAAGTTCAATGCAGGTTTTTTGGAAATATACTTTATCATGTTAAAAAATACTTCACCAGAGTTAGTGTACTAATAGTTTTTATCATGTATAATTTTTATCTGTCAAGACTATCAAACTTTTTTCCAAAATGTCAGTGCCATTTTACATTCCCACCTATGCTGTGAGTGGTCCAGTATCTCCACATGGTGAAATTGTACTAAATAATACAGAAAGATACCTTGTACATTTTTCCCAGTCTCCCCCACTAGTAACATTTTGCATGACTATACTACAATAACATTGATTCAAAATGCCAATTTTACTCAGATTTCCAGTTTTTCTTATTCTCTGTGTATGTGTGTCTATATGTGTATGTTAAGTTTAATCACATTTTTACATTTTTGTATCCATGACCACAGTCGAGATACAGAACAATTCTAATGCCACAAGGATCCCTCATGCTGCCTTCTTATAACCACATCCACTTTCCTCCTGCCCCTATCTTCAACCCCAGGCAAACACCAATCTGTCCTCTAATTCTACAATGTTGTCATATAAACAAAATAATACAGTTTGATACCTTTTGAGATTGGCTTTTATTGCTCAGCATAATCTCATGGGAATAATTCCCAGGTTGTTGCATGTATCAAAAGTGTATTGCTTTTTATTGATTAACGATATTCCACAGTATGGATGCAACACAATTTGTCTAACCATTCACCTACAGAAGGACATCTAGGCTAATTCCAGTCATTAGCTTCTACAAATACAGCTGCTATAAGGATTTGTATTCAGTTTCTTGTGTGAACATAAGTTTTTCAGTGAAAAACTGGGATATGTTCCTAAGAGTGCGATTGCTGGGTCCATGTATGTTTAGCTTTATAAAAAACTGACAGGACTGTCAAAATGTTTTCCAGAATGGCAGTAGCATTTTACATTCCCAGCTGCAATGGATGAGTGATCCAGTTTCTCCATATCCTCTTTAACATTTTGCTTTGTCACTATCTTTTTTATTTTAACCATTCGGATAGATGCATGATAATTGATTGATTTATATGGGTTACACTAGCATTGCATTTTCAAATACACATCTATATTTGTAATGTATTACCTTTTTAATGTACCATTTTATTTTCTTTAGTAATATGTGGCTTAGAATATTTGCATCTATGTTCTTTAAGTGAGACTGTTCTATAGCTTCATTCTCTTGTAACACCTTTGTTAGGTCTTCATATCAAGACCTTATAAAATCAGCAACAAAATACTATTTCTTTTTCTGTTCTTTGCAAGAATTTGTGTAAGATTGGTGCTATTTTTTTAAAGGTTTGATAGCATTCACAAGTGAATGTCTCTGAAGTTTTCTGTGTAAAAAAAATTTTAATGTCTTAGTGCATTGTAAGACTATTCAGATTTTCTATTTTTTCTAGTGTCAGTTCTGGTCAATTGTATTTTTTTAGGAATTTCTCCATTTCATCTAGATTTTAGGATTTAATCACATAAAGTTGTTCACAATACCTTTTATCTTTAATATTTGCAAAACCTGAAATAGTGTCTTATTTTTAATTTGTGAAGTAGTTATTTGTGCCTTTTCTCTTTTTTCTTGATCAGTGTCAACAGGGCTTTATCTTTTCTTTTAAATGCTTTTCAAAAAGTCAGTTTTTTATTTTGTCCTGTTTATATATTATATATTTTTTACTTTATTAATTTCTGCTCTCACCATTATCATTTATATTCTTCTATATATCTTGAGATTTAACTTGGTGTTTATTTTTCTAACTTCTTAAAGATTGCTAGCACATTAATTTTTAGCCATTCTTTTTATTATATACATTTAGACTTAAAAAAAATTTTTTCTAAGCATCTACCTCTTGGTAGTTACCAAATCTTAAAAAAAAAAAAACTCTAAGTATAAAATATAATCAATATGATGCAGTTTAGGGTACATATATGTGCATATAGAATTAGAAGGGCATATATCAAAATCAGTTATGAGAATGATTATTTTCTTTGTCACTATCTAATTTTTGCCAGGCATTTCCCACTTACGTATGTATTATTCATGATACCACTGCATTTGCAATTATAATTAAATATATATATTTTAAGAACTATGATGTGCGAATGTAAATTTTAAAAAATCAGACCACAATTTAAAAATGGAGACTTGTTCACTAGAATGCCATGTGTGAAAACATGGCAGAGGAAAAAATGGCTTTAAGAGTTCTGTACATTTAATAGCTATAGAAAAGCAGGGTCAGTAGTATCTCGGCCCTGTTGTTAATTTGAATTTTTGTACTAAAATCTTATATTTATATATCCTTAGGGAGCACATCTGGAATCCTCTGATATATTTTTTTTAAGTAGGTCACCTGTCGAACAATGGAAAATGTGAGTTTTAAGAAATCAACGGGTGAAAAAAACAAATTATACCAAAAAACCTGTATTTACTTAGCTAAACAGTGACCTAGGAAGTAAAGGAACATACTTACCTTAATATTTGTGTCAAGTACAAACTCTAGAGAAGAAGAAATAGGAGAAAAGGGGCTACATAGCTGAATCCCCTGGAAACAGCCATTGAACAGCCATTGTCCTCTCCAATCTGGCTTAACATCATGTCACACTCCAAGGTCTATGACTGAGTGCCCAAGCATGAGCTTATCTCAAGGAGGAGACCCTGTGAGACAAAAGTGAGCCTCAGTAACCACCTTCCTCAACACACACACACACACACACACACACACACACACACACACATCCCTACCCAGATGGCCAAGTCCACACTGTTGCCTGTCCTGGCTTGTTCAACTCTGAGTCCAGTAGCCCAATATCTGCTTCACTGGGACCACCCTCTCCTGACACAACAGTCACCAGACCTCCAGGACTCTAAGAAAGCAGGAATATTGGATACAGCGTAGGGTCTGTTCAGGATCTAGAGAAACATGACCAGAATGAAGATGCAGGACAAGGCTCACTCTTGACAAAAAGGAGGGCCTGCGGAAACAGGGCCCCACTCTGAGGCCTCTTACATGAGATCAGGACAATCTGGTTGACACAAGCTTTCGAGCAGATAATTTAAATTCACAGTGAGTTTGCAGAGCTGCCTGCCACTTCTGACACTGTGGAGAAATAATCAGCCACTTTCACCACTAGGCACCCAGGAGATGTGGTGCTTTCCCCTGTGGGCCAAGCTCCAATGTTTATGGGGCTCAGAGGACTGGGGAGACCTCGTTGTGTGGCAGTGAGGCAGGGTTAAGCCCGGGCAGAAGCTGATATAGCCAAAAACCGATGCCTCCGCATGGCACACACAGGGAGGGCTTTGCAAAGTCCTGCACTAGGTCCAGACCTGCCCACTGTCCAGGGGACTCCCAAGGCTCCCTGAGCACAGTGTGCTGTCCCAGGAGGTGACGTTGGTGTTGACTCAAACAGCCAGAGCAGGCATGGCATCCTCCCTCTTGAAAGACAGATTTTTCTCCATGTGGAAACTAATTGATTCTCCCTCAGCAACTTTCCCAATTTGCTAGAGTTCTACAGTTGACAGATCAGCTGATGGAGAATGTTACTTTTATATAAAACAGTGAGCCACAGACTTCAAAGTCTCCTCTAAGAGAAATTTAATTACATCCTCCCCAACAAGACATCCAAAATACCCTCACCTAGCTTTCGTGTGTATTTATATTAAGCACAATGCCCACGTCCTGTGACATTAGTATTTCTCTTCACATCACTGGAAATATGAGTACTTTGGAACAGGTTGGAGCAAATTATAATGCACCCAGCCAGGGCCTTTTGTTACACAGCCCCTCGATGGTGGTGCCTGCCTGGCCCTCTGAAAGCCAGGGGACCACTGGAGTTCATTTGAGAACACTCTGCCCCAAGTTGGTCGTGCAAATTATTTCTGCCCTATGCAGAGAGTCTTTTTATTTTCCTCATGACATCAAGTGACTTTGAATCTTGCATAATACATACTCACACATACACAGGGGAAAGGATTATTGCACCACTGGGATTAAATAATACTTGTAATAATGAGCTGATGAAAAATGGAATCATCGAAGTTCCTGTTTGTCCCTGGAGCACGGAGGTGCCATGTCCAGTTGAGAGGAACTTCAGGACTGCCAGGGCTCGGCTTCTCCTGAAAACACTGTCCTGTGCCATCCTCCAAATGCTCGACATGATGTGGGCTACTTGGGACCTCAGTGAACCAGTTCCTGCCTTTTCTCCCAGGCCCAGAAAAGGAAGGAATGTAGATCTTCTAGAGATCAGTTAATACTAAGATGACAACCAGACAGGGAAGGATCTCCACTGCTGCTTCGTGGGCCCAGCCTTCTCAGCTCGGCGGTGATCTTGCTGCTGGCCGGGCTACCCCAGATCCTGGGCTCTGTGAAGAAGGCAGGCCCAGCCTCCTTTCCACCAGTAACCATCATACTAGGGGGTGAGCACAGGCAGCATCAGTGAGTTTGTCGCCTCCACAGTGATGGGCACCAGCTCCCCTCACCATCACTGTTCCTCTGGTGGCCAAGGGCACCCAACGCTCATTCTGCACAGAGCAAGCAGAGATGGGCCAGTCATTTGGCCAAGGCCTCTGTCCTTGGTGAGGTTGGAAACATTCCTTGTCCCTCCAAGGGCACAGTAAGAACTGGATGCAGAGGTGGGCCGTCAGGCACCTGCCCAAGGGTCCAGTTGAAATGGACACCAACACAACACTGGGGCCACAGTGCCCTCAAGTGGAGACTTTCAAGCACTGCTCTCCATCCACTCCAGGTTAGAAACATGCTCTATTAGGGCCAGTGCATGTCAGAGATCTTTTATTCTAAATATAAAGATGGCAGCATGCTGTTTTACGGACTCATATATTTATTTGTTAATAGAAAACAAGCCATTTGCCACCTCTAATAAGTAAATAATGAACAAATATTTAAATAATGTCAGTTTTTAGCTTGCTTGGAGGTCCTGCCTCCACACTTCCTCTTCTCCCTGCCTTCTTATCCATTCTGCATGCGCTCATAGGCAATGACCGTCACTGTAAGAAAATGAGATGTCTGTTCCTTGCGTCCATTGAACATCTGAGAGATGGGCTAATACAGGCAGAAAAGGGAAGAAAGGGCGACCAGGACTGAAAAAATGCTCGTTTAAAAACATGTTTAATTACACACTCATGGGACCTAGTTTGTACAAGGCTCAAGTGGCTATGGACCTTGGGACACAGCATGGTTCTGAAATGTGGACTGACTGAGGGCTGGCTGGACGATGGCCAGGGCAGGCTGAGCCTCAGGGAGGGCGTGGAGCAGGGATGTGTCACGGAGGGGGTATCTCAGCCCCAGTGCCATCCTCACCTTTCTGATAGGAAATGTGCAGTGTGAGTAACATACACATTCTGATGTCCCCCTTGTGTGTTTCACCTGCTCATCAGCCACTCCCTGTTTCTATGGGATTATCATCACTGGCCAGGTGCTGCCCAGGAAGAGCAAGACTTTGGCTTAAAGGTGGGATGGGGAACCTGAAGGTACCAGCAACTAGAGGCCCCCACTCACTGCTCCCCTTGCAGTAGAACCACACATTTCTTCTTTTTGTTTGCTTCGATTTTGTTAAGTTTTATTTGACACATAATTGTACATATTTATGGGTACAGTGCAATGACTCCATACCTGCACTCTCATGTTCTTTGCAGCATTAGTCACAATAGCCAAGATATGGAACCAATCTAAGAGTCCATCAATGATAAGGGGTTTTTTTGTTGTTTTAGTCAGGTCTCCCTTTGTCTTCAGGCTGAAGTGCAGTGGCGCAATCACAGCTCACCATAACCTCGACCTTCTAGGCTCTGGTGATCCTTCCTTCTTGGCCCCCAAGTAGCTGAGACTATAGGTGCACGTCACCATGCCTGCTAATTTTTGTATTTTTTGTAGAGACAAGGTCTTGCTATGTTTCCTAGGCTGGTCTTGAACTCCTGGGCTCAATAAATCCTCCCCCTTCGGCCTCCCAAAGTGCTAGGCATGAGCCACCACATCCCACCAATTAATTGGTTTTTTAAATATAGTATGTATGCACAGTGGAACACTTCAGTCATACAAAAGGGAACCAAAAAAACCTGGAATTATCGTTTGGAGAGTGGACCCCTTGAGTACAGGCTTCCCCCATTAGGTAAGTATTCTAGGAACTCATCAGCATCAGCAGACCAGCTAGCGTTGTTGTGTGTCACAATTTGTGGAACAAACATCCCAAATTGTGGCAAACAGGTGACTGGCTCTTTCACCATGACAACGTACCTGCCCATATCACACTGAATCTTCAGCAGCGTTTGACCCAAAACAGCTTAGGGACCCCCATGCCCCACCCTCCCTATTCACCATATCTCACCCCAAGCGCCTTTTTTGTTTTCCCAGATGAAAAAGTTCTCAAAGGGAATGCTTTGCCCAATGTGGAAGGGGTGAAACAAAAAATAGCAGAAACACTTTTAAAAGACATCAAAGTTGATGAGTTCGAAAACTGTTTTGAGCAGTGGAAAAAGCATCTCGATAGGTGTATTGCATCAAACGGAGGGTACTTTGAATGTGATTGAAATGTAAACAACTCTTTATAAATGAATTACGGTCTTGAGGAGGTACCCCTTGTACAAAAAATAATGAAATCCTATTATTTGCACCCACATAGATGAGCCTAGAGGACATTACGTTAAGTAAAATAAGCCAAGCACAGGTCAAACACTGCACATTCCTCCTGGAAGGAAGATCCAGACAGAGCCACAGAGGGTTCACTGTCACACAGTGGCATTAGCCTCAGCTGCCACAGCTGCCCATTTGGGCCGCTAGCAACCATGCCACGAGTATCCTCACAAACGCCTTTATTCTATATTCACTAGATGGGTTGTCAAAAGTGGCGCAGCTGGGTGGAAGTTCACGCACACACATGGCCACCCAGCAGAGGACGCCTGGCAGTCATTTCTGCCATCAGAGGAGCTGGCCAAAAGCAAGTGTGTGCCATGCTGGAAGAAGCAAGACCAGGTTGGAGACATTTCCTGAACCCCAAAGCTGACTGGTTCCACCCTCTCAGATCGCTTCAGTTTCATGATGCAAGCCCGTGTCTGTGTCACTGTATGTCATAAAGGCCCCAGAACCTTCCCACCACACCACACACAAGAGAGAAGGAGGAAGCAGCAAGAAGGCTATTGTCAGGAAAAGGCTGCAATAAATTCCAAATGCCTTGAGAGTAGGAAAAATGCTCCCATCAGATTTTAATTCCCTGCCTTCGGTAGTAGATAAAGATTTTTGAAAGGCAGCTCCAAGAAGTTGGCTGAAAGGGGCAGGTGTCTGTGCATACTAGAGGCCATCCTAGAAGACACTTCTGCCAACCTTTGTGCCACTGTTAGGATGCTGAGCTGGACTGCAGGAAAACACCTGAATTTAAATAAAATGGGCAGTAGGAGAGGGCCTTCTAACTACAAGGGAGCTAGGAAGTCACCATCTTGACAATTCACTAAGAGGCTTAAAAATAAGTTCGAAAAATAGCATTCTAAAGGAATCTCTCAAACAGAATTGGCTCAAGGGGCAGAGCTCTGCAGTAACTGGCCTCTGCCTGTATCTTTTCTCTCCTAGCTCCCCGTTCCCTTGAATGATACAGGTCCACCCTTATGGCTCGGGCACCATCTTACTGAGTGGGGATGCATGAGTCAGGGGCTCTATGGGGACTCTTCTTGTGCAAGATTTCGAAGAGGCAAATCCTTAGCCCTGAGAATCTAGGAATAGACGGATCCATCTCAATGTCTCCTTTTTGAATCCTGAGCACCTTAAGGACGGGACAACTTAGTGTGCACACACAGGATGAGACGACTCACCCGAGGAGGACCAGGCCTGACTCTGAGGACAAACACCTCTGACGACCAAGTGAAGACTCCATCACATGCTCACTCCCCTGTCCCTCTAATGATGCCCCCACTTTATTACAGGGTGTAGTAAGAAAGGGGTGCAGAATGGGAGGGGGTTATACAGTGGGAAGGACCTCTGTGACAATTTGCACACAGGATAATATTAGCACCTTAAGGCTGCAAAGACCCGATGTTTGAAGAAGTGTAATATTAACCAGACAGGCTTAATATTCCAATGGATATGGAGAAAATGCAAAAAAAAAAAAAAAAAAACCAGAAAATTTGACATCTACCTTTTCTCCTTCTCTCCTTATTATAATGAAGGATCCAACATGCCTTCCCCAAAGCTAAAGAAATCTGCATTTGTCCATAATTTTCTTTTTGTCTTGGTCATTTATATTAGACTAGGACAGTTATGTTTACCTTACCAAACCACTGTTACTGCCATATCCAGGTGTATGTGCATACACTTCATTTGAAATATTTAACTTCGCTTTTTGTGGGGTTTTTTTTACATACGTAATTTGGAAATGTAAATCCTGAATCCTAATGACTTCTATTGACTATGGAAAGAAGAGCTAAGGCCCCTTGAAAAGGGCAAACCTTCAAAAGCCTCCTCCTGTTGCCTGGGTGAATCCCTGGGAACGCAGATCATCCGGGTGATAAGAGGGAAGCCAAACCCAGAGAGTGGGGATGAGATGAGTATATGGGGGCCAATAAAATCTTCTTGAAAGTTGGTTCTCGGAGACAAGTTGGGGACATCACATTGCTTTCTCCCGGAGTTCCTGCTGACATTATTAGGTCAATAAACTTCCTAAGATTCTCTCTCCCAGCACGTTACCCCCAAGAGTCCAGAGACTGACCACCATGGAGGGGAGGAAAGCCAGCAGCTGCAATGTGATGCCGCCTCCAAGAGAGCCTTCAGGCAGCTGAAGATCAATAAAACATCCTCAGACCCTGCCCTCCAGGCCCCATGTCTGTCTAGGGCCCCCAGGATTGCAGAGAGGACACAGCTAGTAAGTGGGGAAAGGAAAGCCCACTACACAAAACAGATGTCTGTTAACTAGAAAGAGTTCACAGGGGCCACCGCAGATGCCACCAGGAAACAGGCCATAAGGAGGGATCAGTGGATCGATCATCCATGGGGCCTGGGCTTGCCTAGGTGTACAAATCCCACTGGCCACTGCCAGGTGCTTCAGAGAAAAGTCCCCAAGACTGGGAGTAAGTTTTCACTGACCTTTTCTTATCGGTTTTCTCATTATTGTCCTCATGTCTGAGCAGATGGACATGCAGGATAACTGAGTGAATTTGTGGGTACAAATGATGTTTGTAAAGTTAAGTGAAGACACTGGCCTAAGTAGTGACCGGCCATGTGGCTGCAGATGAACTGTAGTGATCCTTCCAGATGACCACTGCTTCAGTTCCAACAGACCATGGTGCCACATGTGATCGTTGTCCCTATTTGCAGATTTCAGGTCCACCTTATTGAATAGTGGTAGCCTACTTGGCCTATCAATCCCAATATTATAGTTTTGTTTCCAGCAGTACTAACCTGTGTTTATCCAGTTGTACCATCCTGTTGCTACACATATTCAGAGTAAAAAATTGGTACCATGCTTGGGTCACTTGATAAATATAGAGACAATGTGTTCCATACCAAAGGTACATGCTTACCCATCGCTCACCTCCGTGGACGAAGTTCGGACACCAAATGTTGGGAGCTGACGGAGTAATCTATTAGGCCAGGTGTGCAACTCAATCCCAAAGTATCAGCCATGCTCTTTCGTGGCCCAACTATCCTGTAATTTGAGACACCATTCCTCAGAAGTAACCCAAGTCAGAGTCAGAAAAGCACATTAGACAAGTCTCCCCAGTTCCCCCTGGCAATACAAGAAAATAATAAATAAATGACAGCGGTACATGAAGGCAAAAAAGGCAAAAATCCAGATGGCCTTTTGTTAAAATATAGATGTGCCCAGAACATGGTGGCACAAAGTTCCAGGAGTTCGTTCTGACAAGTCAAATTCATCAGTGTTTACACGAAGACTCAAAAAGACACTAAAGAAAACTTAAAACACTTTGAGAAGCTTTGATTTTATGTTTTGCAGAAAGCAAACCATTGCTTGCCTAATTGGAGAGAGAAATACAGATGTAGAAATAGATCTAGAAAATATTTCTTAAAGCTTCCTACTTGGTTGGTTCAGTAAAACCCTAAAGATTATCAGCAAAGAGAAACTCCTTAAACTAGTATGAAAGGAAAAGGGACATATGTTTTATCCAAAGCAACAAAAACAAGGAGCGAGGATGCAAGGACAGAATAGGAACAACAGACACTGGGACGCTCCTAAAAAGGGGAGGGAAGGAGGTGATAAGGGTTGAAAAACTACCCACTGGGTACGGTGTCCACCCTGGGTGACGGGCTCAATGGAAGCCCAAGCCTCACCATCACACAATATGCCTAGGAAGCAAGCTTGTACATGTACCCCTTGAGTCTAAAATATATAAATCAAAATTGATTTTAAAAAGGAGGAGGAGTGAGGATAAAGAACGCAGAACAAGGAAACCCAGTTCTATCACTGACAGACATGGACAGGTCTTGGCCAAGACTCAAGCTGCCCAAACCCCAGTGTCTTTGTCTCTAACATTGGTCATCTGGAAAACCCAAAACTCATCCCAGGTCTAAGAATCTGAATTCCAAAATGTATGACTTCACCCATTTTTATTTGAGTGCTTTTCTATTGCTTTCAATGTAGACATAAACACACTTAGAATATCATCAACAACAACAAAAAAAGGAAGGTAAAAAGATGATCCACCAAATAGAAGGAAATATTTGTAAATTATATATCTGATACGGGACTTATATATAAGAATACATAAAGAACACCTAAAACTCAATATAAAAATGGACAGCTAATTTAAATGGACATTTTTCCAAAGGATGTATACAAATAGCCAATAAGCAAAAAACAAAACAAAAAAAGCAAATAAGCACATGAAAAGATGCTTCACATCATTAGTCATCAGGAAACTGCAAACCAAAACCACAGTGAGGTACCACCTCATACCCGTTAGAATGACTAGAACAAAAAGACAGATAGTAATAAGCACCAGCAAGGATGTGAAGAATGGGAACCCTCAAACACCACTGGTGGGAATGTAAAATGATGCAACCACTTTGGAAAACCATCTGACAGTTCTTCAAAAAGCTAAACATACAATAATCATATGACCCAGCAATTCCACTCCTATGTATACCCAAGAAAAATAAAAACATACATCCACCCAAACACTTGTACACATGTTCATGGCAGACTTAATATATTTTATTTTATGTACTTAGTATATTATATTATTATATTATTGAAAGTGAAAACACAAATGTCCATCAACTGATGAGTGGATGAAGAAAACGTGGTATAGACATATGATGGAAATTACTTGACCATAAAATAAATGAAGCATTGATATATGCCACAGAATGGATAAGCCTTGAAAACATTATGCAAACGTAAAGAATTCAGGCCAAAAAATCCACATATTGTATGATTCCATTTATATGAAATGTCCAGAACAGGCAAATTTAGGGTCAGGGAGAAGGGAATGGAGATTGGTTGCAAATGGGAGTTTCTTTTAGGAGAGTAGAAAATGTTCTAAAATCAGGTTGTGGTGATGGCCATACAACCCTGGGAATATACTAAAAAGCATTGAATTGTACCCTTTAAATGAGTGAATTGTGTGGTATGTGAATTATATCTCAACAAAGCCATTTATAAATGAAAGCAAGGGCCAAGCATGGTGGCTCAAGCCTGTAATCCCAGCATTTTGGAAGGCCAAGGCAAGAGGATTGCCTGAGCCCACAGGTTCGAGAACAGCCTGGGCAACTTGGTGAGACCTCATTTCTGCAATAAATCAAAAAATAAGCCGGATGTGGTGGCGTGCACCTATAGTTCCAGCTAGTTGGAAGGCTAAGGCAGAAGGATTACCTGAACTCAGCAGGTCAAGACTGCGGTGACTGGGAGCATGCCACTGCACTCCAGCCTCAGTCACAGAGTAAAACTCTGACTCAGAAAAAAGGGGAAGAATGTCATGATAGTCCTTACATTTATTTTAAACTTTGAATTGGCATGAGCACATGGTAAAAAAGCAGCATGTATGTAAGTGCACACCTCAGTGAATCTGCACAAGCCCAAACAGCCCATGTAACCAGCACCCCGATCAAGAAATAACTCATGCACACACAGAAGCCCCCTCCTGCCCCTTTCCAATCACTTCCACCTCCAAGAGTAACTGCTATTGTGATTTCTAATAACCATCGCTTATTTTTGCTTAAATTTAAACTTTATCACAATACTATAAGAGAAGGATCAGCAGTAGCAGGGTACTGCCAAGGGCACAGGGGCACTTAACACCACTAAGGATACCTGATCCTAAACCAGGGCAAGTGAGGACCAGCTGGAGGCCCAAACTTCACCTGCACATAGACTATGTATATACCTCATCCTGACTTGTACCCTACATCTCTATAATAAAATAAAGATTAAAAGAAATAATAATCACACTATGCTCTCTTACATCTGCCTTCTTCCGCTCAAATTTTTAATGTGGCCTTTAATTTTTAAAAGGCCACAGGTATCAGTTGCAGTGTGTCAAAGCTATTTCTGCAAGATTCATCGATTTTGCTGCACGTAGCTGTAGGATGTCTATTTTTGCTGCTGTAAAATATTCCATTACACAAACACACCACAAATAATTTACCTGCTATTGATGTGTACTAGAGTAGTTTCCAGTTCCTTCTTCATGTTACAATGAGCATTCTGGCACATGTCTTTTGATTAAAACCTGTACGCATATATGATGGACACACACATCATATGCATATATGACAGAGTAGAATTGCCAGGTTATAAGAATTATGTATTTTCAGTGTCAGTAAATGTCAGTTTTCCAAAGTGGTTATTCCAATGTACACTTGCCCAGCGAAGTCCGTGAGCTCCAGGTGTGCATACCCTCACCCACACTAGGGTTTTTGTGGTGGGTATATGTGTGTATTGAGATTTTTCTTGTTTATGTGTTTTGGGGGCAGTTTTTAGTCATCCTGGTGGCTCCCTGTTTGCCAGATCCTTTTTTGAAAAATTGCAATTGGTAGAACATTGTAAACAACTTCAACAAGAATGTGGAATGATCCTCAAGCTTCTCCAAGATTCTTCTCTGTAATAATCGATGTCACCAAAGGCTACATAAGTGGACACAATGGTTCTAGCCTCTCCAGAAATGATAAATATATACAACCTCTGCTTCTCATAGAACTCTGCTTATGGAAAGTTTCAGTGTCTTCCATAGAACAACAGCGAGGAAAACAATCATGCTGGTATCACAGGTTCTTTTTATAGTTTATTTTCATTTTTCCTTTTTCTATCATCTGTGTTTGCTTAGGTAACCAGAAACATCAGATGTTATATCTTTGATTGCAAATATAGTCGCATCACTTTTATTTTTAAATTTAAAACCCTACAAATTAAAGACCCTACATGCCATGATGGCGGAGTTTCATTTTTCCCCTTTCTCTCCAAATGTTCAGAAATTTCCGGAGTTTACTCGGTCTCAAGAAAACAATTCTTCCAAACACCCCGCAGAGTTGGGGCAGCATTTGCACCTTCGTGAGTTCAGTCACAACCACATACCACTGTTGCTGTCTTTATATAATATTTTCATTTAAATTGGTTCACATTCCTTACCTACATTTAAAGAAAATTTAAACAAAAAGATCGATCTCATTTGATCCAAGTAGAAAGTAGCTATATAAATAAAATGAAAATAGATGATATAAAATTCTAATTAGATATGATTGTCTACAAAGACTTTCAGCCCAAGGACTCTCCCTCTTTTATTGTTAAAAAACAGTTGAAAATTGCCAGGTGTGGTGGCTCACACCTGTAATCCCAACATTTTGGAAGGTGGAGGCAAGTGGATTGCCTGAACCAGGGGGTTCGAGACCAGCCTGGACAACTTGGTGAGACCTCATCTCTATATTAAATCAAAAAATTAGCAAGGTATGGTGGTGCATGCCTGTGATTTCAGCTACTTGGACAGCTGAGGCAGAAAATTTGCCTGAGCCCAGCAGGTTGAGGCTGCAATAGCTGTGATCATGCCACTGCACTCTAGTCTGAGCAACAGAGTGAGACTACAACTCAATACAACTCAAACAAACAAAAACAGTTGAAAATAGACAAATGACTCCCTTACTCAGGTAGTCTTTTTTTTTTTTTTTTTAATGTTGTCCAGGCTGGTTTCAAGCTCCAGGGCCCAAGCAATCTTCATACTTCAACTTTCCAAAGTCCTGGGATTATAGGCATGAGCCACCACATCTAGCCTGGAAGCTCATGTTTTTAAGGCTGTGTCTGTGCATCTCTTAGAATCCACTCCTACCAGTAGCACCTGTCCTATGCTTGTAGAAACTTGAGCTAAAGAATCTGATTCATCCACCAGAGCAGTGGTCTCCAAAGAGAGGCATTCATACCCCTGGGGTCCATGCAATGGTCCATTGGGATATAAAGAAGAAATACTAAAACTGTTGTCTGTATTCAGTTGTCCATCAAAATAAGGAAGAATCTAAGTTTTTTATTTTATTTTTGAATCAAGGTCTCATTCTGTCACCCAGGCTAGAGTGTAATAGTGCAATCACAACTTATCACAGCCTTGACCTCCTGGGCTCAGATGATTTTTTCACCTTAGCCTCTCAAGTAGCTAGAACTACAGGTGAGCACCACCACACCTAGCTAATTTTTTTTGGGGGGGGGTAGAGATGAGGTCTCACTATGTTGCCTAGACTGGTCTCAAACTTCTGGGCTCAAGCAATACTCCTGCCTTGGTCTCCAAAAGTACTGGGATTACAGGTAGGAGCCTTGGCCTTTAATTTTTAAAATACCACATGTATCAGCTGTGGTATGTCTATATGCCATGTAAATAAGCATGCATATATTGGTGTACACATCCAAATCAACTTCACTGATTAGAGTGCACTGTCATACATCATTTGGGTAGCACTGTGTTCAGCCAGCCCTTTTCTCACACTGCTGGCCTTTGTCTCCATTACTGGGACTTTGTCCATCCAGACCCCTGTCTGTAGTAGTTCTTTTCCAAGGAGAGAGGGTCTCCTCCTTAGGGCCCCTTCTCAGTCAAGGTGCACCACTCCATGAGGGTGGCCACACGAAAGCCACTGGGTCCCAAACTCTACTTGGAACCTGGCATTGAGTTTGGGCCTCCAGGTTCTTGGGCCAGGAAGCCAACTTGAGGAAAAAGTGTCATTTTCCTTTACAAAGTACCACAAATTGAATGGCTTCAAACAACAGAAATTTATTCTTTCACAGTTCTTGAGTCCAGAAGTCTGAAACCAAGGCATCAGCAGGGCTTATTTCTTTAGACAAAGAATCTGTTCCATGCTTCTCTCTAGCTTCTGGTAATTTCCCACCAATCCTTGGTGCTCCTTAGTTTGTTCCTTGGATCTCTCCAGTCTCTGCCTCTGTGGCCACATGGCCTTTTCCGTGTGTCTCTCCCTTCTCTTCCTTGTATAAGGACACTTGCCACTGGATTTAGGAAGTACCCAAATAATCCAGGATGACCTTATCTCCAGATCCTCACCTTCATTTCATCCGTAAAGACCCTTGTTCCAAATAAGGTCACATTCATGATTTCAGGTGTGCATATCTTTTGGGGGGCCATCTTTCAGCCCACAACAAGGGGCTCCTATCATTTCCCATCAGCAGGTGTCAGGACCACCTCAATCCATAAGAAACAGTCTGATAAAATCTCCTTGTGTGTCCTAGGCTCTTTGGTCCAGAGACGGAGTTTTCTGTTCTTCCTTCATGACCAGTTCTACCATGAGCACGCCCAGCCTCGTGAATACATAACTAAGAGGAGTTCCCCAAAACCAGAAATCTCTGTGCTAAATTGCACATCCAAGGAACAAACCAAGGAGCACCAAGGATTGGTGGGAAATTACCAAAAGCTAGAGAGAAGCATGGAACAGATTCTTTGTCTAAAGAAATAAGCCCTGCTGATGCCTTGGTTTCAGACTTCTGGACTCCTTTCTAGTCAGCGTTGGGAGCACAAGCCTGGAAGTGTTTAAATGACAGTTCTTGGTGGGGAAAAAAAAACGAATGCTCCAAATAATTTGGTTCAAGTCTTTCATAAATGGAGAACTGAAAGGGAAGGATAATTAACAGTTATGTCTGACCAGCATTATGCTCTGATACTTGACACATCGGGCTCCATTCTAAGCCCTTTTCGAGCATTACATCATTTCACAGCAGCCTATAAAGTAGGCAGTATTGTTATCCCATCAAGAGATGAGGAGGATGAGACCTGGAGCGGTAACTTGGCTGAATTCACAGTCTGAAGGGGCAGAGCTGTCCAGTGCTTAAGCCCCAACGCTGTACGTAAAGGAGCCCATGCTCCAAGTTGAGCTCTGTCAGTCACTGCAATCATATGTTTATTCTGTTTATTTGTTAATTCATTTCTATCTCATCTCATGTAAGAAAGATTTGTGGTAACTTTCAAGAATGTAGGAAAATACAAATAAGGGTAACGAGGAAAATTACAAATTAGAGCCTAAGGAGAACATTCAGAATGCCACTTTGCACATCCTAGGGCTGTAAACATTATGAAAATTGAGCCACAGATTTCCCTCTGAGCCTCTTTTGCAGACAAAATAAAAAGTAAAGCCTGAATGCTACAAAATTCTTATTTTCCACAAGGAGAAGACACATGCGTTCTTTGGGCCCTCTATCTTTCCATTAGCCCTTTACAGACCCTCCCAGGACCCCAAGTAGCCCCCCACCTCTTGTCAATGAAGAGGTGCATCTGCACAAAGTTGTCAGGGAGAAAAGACTTTGCTCCTGTTTGATTTATCCACTCAGCGTGACCTGCCTGTGAGCATTTCCTTGTCCAGTGAGTCAAATGTTGACACTGACTAGCCTTGTTCTGATTCTTTAGCAACTTTCTAGATACCTTGAGAATCAGGATGAGAGAGATGCTGCCCGCTGGAGGAGCAAACATCCATTGCAAATGGAGTAAAAGGAGTTGAATGTCTCAACCTCTTCCCTTCTTAGAAAAATTTTAGATTCAGGAGGTACACATGCATGTTTGTTATATGGATATATTGTGTAGTGGTGGGGACTGAGTCTCAGGTGGCCCATTCCCCAGACAGTGAACATTGTGCCCCATATATAATTTCTGAATCCTAACCCTCCTCCCCATCTCCCCCATTACTGGTGTCCCCGGTGTCTATTATTTTAATCTATGACTGTTTAGCTCCTACATATGAATCAGAACATGCCATGTTTGGTTTTCTGTTTCTGAGTCAGTTCTCTCAGGATGATGATCTTCAGCTCCATCCATGTTACTGAAAAGGACATGATTTCATTCATTTTTATGACTGCATAGCATTCCATGGTGTAAGTATACCACATTTTCTTTATCTTGTCAATTGTCATTGAGCTCTTAGGTTGGTTCCATGATTTTGCTATTGTGAATAGTGTTGCAATGAACATACGAGTACAGATATCTTTTTTATATATTGATGGCTTTTCCTTTGGGTAGATCCCTAGGAGTGGGATTGCTGGGTCAAATGGTAATTCAATTTTTAGTTATCTGAGAAATCTCCATACTGTTTTCCATAGAGGTTGAACTAGTTTACAATCCCACTAACGGTGGATGGACATTCCCTTTTCTCCGCAACCACACCAACATCTGTTCTTTTTTGACTTTCTAATATTAGCCAGTCTGACTGGTGTGAAGTGGTATCTCATTGTGGTTTTATTTTGCATTTCTCTGATGATTAGTGACGTTGAGCATTTTTTCATATTTATTGACCACTAATGTGTCTTATTTTGTCTATTCACGTCCTTGCCCATTTTTTGGTGGAATTATTTGTTGTTGTGTGTACATTGAGTTGTTTGAGTTCCTTGTAGATTCTGGATAGTAGCCCTTTATCTTAGTTTTGATATTAGCTCATTATTCAATTTGTGATTTAACCCTATTATAGCAAAAGTTTTCTTGCTTAAGAAATGGATTGATTTTTTTTTTTTAAGAGTTGGAGTCTCACCCTGTCGCCCAAGCTGAAGTGCAGTGGCATGATCAGGGTTCACCACAACCTCGACCTCCTAGATTCAGGTGATCCTTCCTCCTCTGCCTCCTGAGTAGCTGGGACTACAGGCATGGGCCACTACGCCCAGTTAATTTTCTTTTTTTTTTACTTTTTGGAGAGGTGAGGTCTCGCACTGTTTCCCAGGTTGAGCGTGAACTTCTAGTCTCAATCAAGCCTCTTGCCTTGGTCTCCCAAAGTGCTGGGATTATAGGTATGAGCCACTGTGCCTGGCATTCTTTTTTTTAATTAAACTTTTTATTTTGATATAATAGTATATTCACATGCAGTTGTAATAAATAATACAAGAGAGATGAGAGGTCCTGTGTACCCTTTTCTCAGCATAATATCATAAGAATATTGGCTGAGATACAATGCATCAATCTTATTCAGATTACCCTAGTTGTACACGTATTCATTTGTGTGTGTGTGTGTGCACGCGTGTGCGTGTGTGTGTGCGTGCTTAGTTCTATGCCACTTTATCATGTGTAGGTTCCTGTATCTACTGCCATCATCATCAAGATACAGAACATTTCCATCAGAAGGATCCCTCTTGATGCCCTCTTATAAGTACACCCATCTCCATCTCCCACCTGCCCTCCTCCATCCTTAATCCCTGACAATCACTATCTGTTCTCCATCTCTATCATTTTGTTATCTCAAGAATGTTGTATAAAAGTGGAATCAGGCTGGGCACAGAGGCTCACGCCTATAATCCCAGCACTTTGGGAGGCCAAAGTGAGAGGATTGCCTGAGTCAACGGGTTTGAGAACAGCCTGGGCAACTTGATGGGACCTCATCTCTACAATAAATCAAAAAATTAGCCAGGTGTGGTGGTCACCTGTAGTTCCAGCTACTTGGAAGGCTGAGGTGGAAGGATCTCCTGAGCCCAGCAGGTCGAGGCTGTGGTGGCTGTGAGCATGCCACTGCACTCCAGTCTGGGTAACAGTGAGATTCCAACTCAAAAAAAAAAAGAAAAGAAAAGAAAAAAAGTGAAATCATAACATTTGTTTCCTTTGGGGACTGACTTTTCTCACCCAGCATACTGCCCTTGGGATCCATCCAAGTTATCACATGTATCAGTGATTGGTTTATTTTGCTGAGTAGTATCCCATGGTATGGATATACCATAGTTTGTTTAACTGCTTACCCATTAAAGCACATTTGCATTATTTTTCAGTTTGGTGTTATCCCAAATAAAGCTGCTACGAATATTCATGTATGGGTTTTTGTGTGAACATGATTGCTGGGTCAATGAAAATTGCATGTTTAGTTTTATAAGCTATCACCAAGCTGTTTCTCCAGAATGACTGCACCATCTCACAAACTCACCAGCAAAGGATGAGTGATTCCATTTCTCTACGTCCTCGCTTACCAGCTTTTAACATCGTCACAATTCTTTCAGTCATTCTGATCTGTGTGCAGTGATATCTCACTGTCACTTTAATTTGCATTTCCCTGATGACTAATGGTGTTGAACATCTTTCTGTGTGCATATTTGCCATCTGTACAGCCTCTTCAGTGAAATGTCTGTTTGTGTCTCTTGCCCCTTTCCCTCTTTTAACCAAATGGAATTAACTAAAAATTCAGGGCTACTTTTAGAGGTATGGGATGCATTGCATGAATCCCTGGCAGAAAAAAAGCAGGTGTGCATCCTCAAACATTCATGGAATGACCTGCAGAAACAGCCAGAAGAATCTGCTGCACTTACTAAACAATTGTTGTCAAGAAGAGAATCCAAACAACTTAAGCCAAAGCCTTAGCCGTTCCTGCCAGATTCTCTCAAGGCTCCAGAAGAATATTTCTATGCAATGCTCTTCAACAGGTTAATGTCTGTACTTATTCAAAGCGGGGTGGGTGTGTTCATAATGGGATAATGTGTCCTGGAGGCTCCATTAGGATGCAGTCCTAATCCTAATATACTGTGCAATGAGCATCACATTAAGATTCTATTTTGCTAGAAATGGACATTAAGGAACTCCTGGCTTACAGTTTCCCTGGCCATGATCATTTCTTCTCTGCTCTATGTTGCAGCATTTGAAAGACACTTGGGTATCTGAGAAAATAAACAGACTAGGGTTGCTTTGTTTGAGAGAAGTCTCAATTCTGGGGATGGGAGAAGATGGAGAGAGAATGACAATGAAACAAAGCACAAGAAGTGTTCCTTCCCTGTGGATACCCATGCTGACCCATGCCTATTTACAATAGGCAAAGATAGAAGCAACCTACGTGGCCATCGACGGATGAATGGATAATCAAAATGTAGTCTATACATGCAATGAAATACTATCCAACCTTAAAAGGAAGGCACTCCTGACATGTACTACAACATGGATGAACCTTGAGGACATTATGCTCAGTGAAATAAGCAGGTCACAAAACGACAAATACTGTGTGATTCCACTTACATGAGGTCCCTGGAGTAGTCAAATTCATAGAGACAGACAGAAGAATGGTGGTCACCAGGGGGCAGGGGAAGGTGAAAATGGGAGTTATTTAATGGGTATGGAGTTTCAGATTGGGAAGATAAAAAAAAGTTCTGAAGGCCAGGCATGGTGGTTCACACCCATAATCCCTGCACTTTGGGAGGCCAAAGTGGGAGGATCACTTGAACCCAGGAGTTCGAGACCAACCTGACCAAAATAGCGAGACCCTGTCTCTACAAAAAATTAAAAAATTAGCCAAGCATAGTGGCAAGCGCCTGTAGTCCCAGCTACTCAGGAGGCAGAGGTGGAAGGATCACTTGAGGCCAGGAGTTTGAGGTTGCAGTGAGCTATGATCGCACCACTGCACTCCAGCTGGGGTGACAGAGCAAGACCAGTCTCAAACAAACAAACAAAAAAGGGTTCTGGAGATGGATGGTAGTGATGTTTTCACAAAAATGGAATGTATTTAAAGTCACTGAACTATAAACATTAAAATGGCTAAAATGACTCATTTTATGTTGTGTGTATTTCACCACAACTTTAAAAAAGAGAGACAAGATGGGCTTTTTGCCTTCAACACACTTTGATCTGGCTTTCCCAGTTACTGCCCGGGACTGCTCCAAAGCAGTCTTGCATTGGTTTCCCAGACCTCTGAGAAAGAGCAAAGTTTAACAACCTGGCAGTGGAGTCTCATTACCTTCTGAAGCTAAGACTATTCTCTAATATGCCAGCAACTGAGTCCAGCCTGATGAGGCTCACTGGCAATGCTCCTGTTCCCTTCCTAGCTGTAGGGAATCCTGGTTTTTGGAGCAAGCATTTAAGGGAAAGTCTGGTCTAGCTGGTAGATACTTGTTAGTATTTTTCTCTTTACCAAATCCAACAGACACTGCCTTGGGAGAGTCCAAGCACTAGCACTGCTCAGAGACCAAGGACTTGGAAGCTAGAATGGACCCTAGACATCACTTCATCTAAGTCCATCGTGGTCCACATGGGGAAGCTGAGATCACCCATCACGGCAGGAAGAGACAGATCCAGGACACCGTCTTGGCCCTACATCCTGCCTTGGACTTCCTGGGCTTTATTTATCACACCATCTAGGCCCCCTGGGAAGTTGTTGTAGACAAATGTCCCTGGGAAAAAAAGTGTCTCAACTTCTTAACCGTGGCCATCCAGAGATAATCATTGAACATCGTCATATACATGAGGCAGTCAGCTAAATAGATCGACCGTCCTCTGCTGGCTTGAAGAGGGAGAAACTCCTGTCCTCACAAAGGTCACACCCAAGGCCACAGAGTCCTGGCTGAACTACTGTATACACAGTACCACATTCTTGCCTCCATGCCAACATTGGGTTACACCCAAAACCACAGAACTACTGAACACACAGGTGACACATTCTTGCCTCACTACACAACATTCACATCATCATAAAAGAAACATGTATTGAGTTCGTGCCATGGGCCAGTGCTGTTTGTGTATTAATGCACACGAAAGTGTTATGTTCCTCCCATTTTACAGATGAGACAACTGAGACATGATAAATCAGCCTAAGGCGCACAGCTGGTAAAATGTTACCCCAGACTAGTTCCAAAGACTTTGGTGGTAAGAGGTTTTATCCCACCTCAAGTGGATTGAATTTAAATCCCACATCCCTGTGGTCTCAACCCTTATGGGTAGTCCCAGTCCTCCAGAATGGGCACACAGCACCCTGATGGGCGTGCCCTGTCACCGCCTCCATAGCCTCTCCTCCAGGGGCCTCAGCAGAGTGTGTTCTGAGCAGGTGTGCGCTGAGGCCAGGAGGCCAGCGGTTGGCTGCAGGAGTGACGCTTTGGTGCTGCTGCCCCCTGCTGGTCAGCTCCACATAGCCCCAGGCTCACCTCACCTGGGCTCAGCATTTTCCAGAAAGAGCTTTTTTATCAACAGGTCACTCATTTGTGTGCCTGTGGTGTGAAGACATCTCTCCCATCAAAATAGTCCCTCTCTCCACTGCTGTTCTGTGTTCTGTTGGGAACGGGTGGAAGAGTTGAGTGGATCCATCAGCCTCCCAAAGAAAGCCTTACCCATCTTCTCTCTTGTGGTCTGTGCAAATGTGGGAGCCCTGGATGACTCTATTCTTCATCCCAGGAGAGTTTCCATCCTGTGCCTCCTAGAGGCGAACAAGCCGAGACCTATGAAAAAAAAGAGCCCAGTACTCAAGCAGCGAATAATCTGCAACCTCTCTCAAACCAAGATTCCACCGGGTACAGTGGCTCACGCCTGTAATCCCAGCACTTTGGGAGCCAGAGGCAGACAGATTGCTTGAGCCCAGGAGCTCAAGACCAGCCTGGGCAACATAGCAAAACCTCATCCCTAAAAAAAAAAAAAAAATTGAAACTTAGCTGATCATGGTGGCACACTCCTATAGTCCCAGCTACTCGGGGTGCTGAGATAGAAGGATCACCTTGAGCCCAGGAGGTCAAGGCTGCCTTGAACCATGATCGTTGTGATCATGCCACTTCACTCCAGCCTGGGCGACAGAGTGAGACCTCAACTCAAAAAAAAAAAAAAGATTCCATAAACTGTATTGGTCTGAAATGTATTCAGTCCAAAGGGGATAAAGTCACTTCGTAAATATTGTCTCTTTATGTTTATAGTCAGGGAGATTTCCTGAACCAGACTACTACTTGGGAAGCAAGTAACTCCACCTAAGATTTAGATTATTTAGATTCAGAATTTTTGTGAATGCTGGCTGACTGCTAAATTCAGTCTATGTCTGGTTGCAGGTTCATGGTCTAAGAACTGCACCAAGCAAGTTGCAAACACATCAAACAAAAACAATGGCTGGGCACAATGGCTCATGCCTGTAATCCCAGCACTTGGGAGATTGAGGTGGGGGGAATCGCTTGAGCCTAGGAGTCACATAGCGAGACTCTGTCGCTACAAAATAATGTGGCCGAACTTGGGGGCTCACACAGAGCGAGACCCCGACTCAAAAAAAAATCAAAAAGCAGCTCACAGCAGCGGGTCAGAGCTCAGAAAGAATATTTCTCCTTGAGTTTTTGAGGTGATTAAAATTCTCTATATCTCAGCTATGCTGGTGGTTACACAACTGCATATGTGTATTGAAACTCACATTGCACACTTAAAGTGAGGGAATCTGATTGTATGTCAATTACACCTTGATAAAGTTCTGTTTTAAGAAAATATCCTCTTAGCAAGTTCTTTTGTGAGCATTTGACCCTTTCTCTGGTTTACTTTCTCTGGTTCTGTGCAAATTCTCCTGTGGAAACCTGAGTTAACACATCATTTTTGGTGATCCATTCCAGTGGCGTTTTGGCAACCTACATAAACCTGGCATGCTCAATGGGCTGGCCTCCAGGTAGGTACTCTAAAGACCCTAATGCAACCAGATCAAGGGACAACCCCTCAGCCATGGCCCATGGATCTCTTCTTTCCCACTGCTCCCACCTCTTCTATCCCACTGCTCTCCCACATGCCTTCCACATCAGCCAACCTGTCTCTATTTTTCTCCCATGAGTCATCCCTCATCTTCTTGTCCCAGGGGCCCAATCTTTGACTTCCCCTCTTCTCTATGACCATTCACCCCCCTGGATAGGGTCATCTCATCAAAAAGTCTTAAATATTATCTGAATGCGAATGACTCCCAGATTCCTGTCTTTTAACTAGAGCTTTTTCTCCAACTAAAAATGGTAGACATATTTCCAAGCAATTACTCAATGCCTCACTTGGATATATAATGGGCAACTCAAACTTTAAAAGTCCAAAATCAATCACCTGGACTTGCCCCCGAAGCCTGTTCCTCCCTGGTCTTCCTGGCCTCAGTCAATGGACACTCCAAGTTCTAATCGCTCAGCCCAAAAGCCTACAACCATCTCGGACTCCTCTTTCCCTCACACGTACATCAAATCCACCACTCGGGTGAAAGTAGCCCCCTTTGAAATGACGAAACCACTTTCTTGCCACTCCTTCCTCATTGGCGTTCTCCCTCCACACGGCACAAATGTTTCACGCCACCTCCACTGCCTCTGCTCCTTTGTTAAACTCAAACAGAAGAACACTTTTTGGAAGTGTTCCATTTTTTCCACTTGACACTCCATCTTCTTAAGCTCACAAATAGCACTCGCTTCTTTCAAATCTGCAAAATGCAAGGCATATCCACAAGTACAACATTGTCACTCCAAATGACACCGCAGTGTTGCCAAAACACAAACGCTACTAACTTATGCATCAGCCTAATATATTCAAACTTCAAATTCGTCCCATGCCATCCATTGCCACTGCCCTGGTCCAAGCCATCAACTCTTACCTGAATTGCTGTTGCAGCTCCCTAAGCGTCTTCCTAATCCAACCCCTGCTCCCTGCAACGTACCCTGCGATCCTTTCAGCCACTAAGGCAAATGAGTCACCCCTCCGCTCCAGACCTCCAATAGCTTCCCATCTCCCCCAGTAGAAGAGCCAACGCCCTTTCCATGACCTTTAAGCCCCTCCGTGACTCAGTCCCTCAATGGCTCTCTGTCTCACTGTGCTCCACACAGTGACCTCCCAGCCATTCCTCAAACACCCCTAGCATGATCCTTACTCAGGGTCTTTGAACCTGCTGTTCTCTTAGCCTGGAATGCCATTCCCCTTAATACCTGCATGGCTCTCTCCTCTTCCCTCGGTGTTTGCTCAAATGCCACCTTAACAAAGGACACTTCCTGATCCTGATCACGCCACATCAAACAGCAGCTGCCGTTTATCCATAACACTTTCCATCCCTTCTTTTTCTTACAGACTGAAATGTTCACTCTCTCCCATGCTGGGGACTTCGTCTCTTGTTCACTGCTGTATCTCTGGTTCCTGGACCAGAGGTTTACTAACTAAGTTTCTGAATTAACAGTAACAGTTCCTGGTTACTACAGCGAGAGCACGCTCATCTCTGTGGACAACCCCTCTTCTGTCACCCTCACCCTGCTTCTGCTTGGGTTTCCCTCCCTAGCCAGTCTTTCGCTCTGCCTCTCTAAATCATACACTGCTCTGGGTGTCCAGCATCGCCTCTTCCAGGAAGTCTACAGAATACATTCCAAACTCTCAATCATCTTTGTTCTTCTAAATTCATTCATCACTTATATATCATCTCTACCACTCTTGCTTTTGACATTGTGCATTAAAAAACGTTTTCAATACCACCTAACTCCAGTCAGGATGGCCAGCATCAATAACTCAAAAAACAACAGATGCTGGAGAGAATGTGGTGAAAAGGGAACAATTCTACACTGGTTGGTGGGAGTGTAAACTAGTACAGCCTCTGTGGAAAACAGTGTGGCAATTCCTAAAAGATCTAAAAACTGACCTCCCATATGACTCCACAATCCCCCTACGGGGAATATATCTGGAGAATCTCATCACTCTATGAAAAAGATACCTACATATGCATGTTTGTTGCAGCATTATTCACAATAGCAAAAACATGGAACCAACCATGCTGCCCATCAAAAGAGGATTGGATTTAAAAAAATGTGGTACATATACACGATAGAATATTATGCAGCCATAAATAAGGACAAAATTATGAACTTTGCAGCAACTTAGATGAACTTAGAGTCTATAATACTGAGTGATCTATCACAGAAACAAAGAACCGAGTATCACATGTTCTCACTCATGTTCAAGTGGACCTTGAACAACAATCATAATACTATAAGAAAGGGATTGGCAGTAGTAAGAAACTGCCAGGGGCATGACTGGCAGTAGTGGGAAACTGCCAGGGGAGAGGGGTGCACACCTTATCAACCAGGGTACCTGCATAATGAACATTTGTATACGTAACTCTGAACTGTACTCTACATATTTAAAATAAAAAACATTCTGTAGACTTATGACTGGTTGTCTAGTTGCCTTGACAGTCACGTTATAAAGCCTACAGGAGAGGGATTATGTAGTTTTACTATCTCTACCCTCTGCCATCTTATAGAGTATGGGACCAAAAAGGCGTTGAGCACACACTTGCTAAATATGATAACTCTCTGTTTTGCCCCTACATCCATACTTGGGGGGAGTCCCAAACTCAGGGATGATGGCCACTCAAAAAGAGTTACCTCAGCAATGCATGGCCCAAGTCCCTGCAACCCAAGACCATATGGCAAGGTTCCAGGAGCATGAGCCCCCACTTCTTCCTGGGCACACATTTCCCCACATGCCAACAGTGGCTCTGTTCAGTTGATAGGACAGGTGAGACGATAGGATTACCACTGCAGAATGATTAGTCCCCCAGGACAGCCTCCTGAAGGGGAGCAGCAGTTCTACAGAACCACACATTCTCAAGCTCCCAGGTTAGTTCTACAGATCCATATGAAACTAGGGTCCCTCCTTTCTAGGTTCCCTCTCTTGATACCACCCAGCTTCCCCTTTGGCACCACCCACAGGAGTTCAAATAGGTTGCGTGTCCCTGCCCCACTGGGCTTAGACATCCCCCTCCTCGACTGTCACAGAGGGAACATTTGGTGTGCTGTGCAACCTCGTCTGACGCCTGGAAGTTCTTCCTGGTGATAACTGGGCTTCAAATTTATTCCAGACATGGAGACAACTGGACTGTGCACTACTCCAGCCATCTTTTGCAAGCCAAGGACTTGCAAGGGCTGAGGAAGCTAAACTAAGAATCAGTCACAGTCCAAGAACACGACTCACCTGCAGTGATGGCAGTCTCTCCAAGAAGGCACAGCCAGGCCAGAATGGCAAATGGCTGGCATCATGTGGAAGGCAAGATACTTGGGAACAGGCTGCGATGCCTTTAGAGCTCTTCAGTAGAAGCGGCAGATAATTCTGATTGTTGACTTGTGCCTACTTCCCCTCCTCCCTCTCACCACCAACAGAGAGGGCGCTTCAAGGCAGAATACATTTGAATGGCAAAATAATTTATGCTTAATTAGGGTGCTGGATTTAAAATTAGAAGTTTAAATGCATAATCACATGGATTGTTTAATCTCATTGTTTTGCCACTCATTAGCTGCTCTTTAGAGATCTGTGACACCGGAACCTTCTCCCTTTTCTCAGATTCTCCTTTCCTTTCCATCCTATAAACCATGCCAGCTTCAACTTCCTAAAACAACACCCCAGTCATTCACAAGCTTTCTCCAAAAAATTCAACAGTCGCTCATCACAACCAATTCCCGGCCTCCAGGACCACTCCTGCTGCCCCATGCTCCTTCCCATGGCTCCACAATCCCATCCGTACCCTCCACACCTGCTGGCCTGGCCTGCACACCTAGTTATGCCTCCATATCTCTTTACTTACTCTCTTCCCTCCAACTGGGTGGAAACCTTTCTATTTTCCCAAATTGTGCCCATTCCTTAAGACCCAACTGAAAAGCCATCTGCCCGTGACGGTTCTGGTTACTACAGCAAGAAGCTACCTCCCCAAAACCACCACTTACCATCCTGGGCTGATCCAGTTCCCTGTTATATGTTTTTATCTCCCCTCTCCTCCAGACTAGGTGCCCCTGGAGGCTAGGAAGCTTGTTCTACAAGCCTTTGTAGCCTATATTAGGAGTTCACTAGAACAATTATTTTGAATCAAGGATAACTGAAAGATAGGCTATGTCTCTCCTTAACTCTTTGCAATAGATCAGAGAATAAGCCAGGCACAGTGGCTCATCCCTGGAATCCCAGCACGTTGGGAGGCCAAGGCAGGAGGATCTCCTGAGGACAGGAATTCAAAACCAATCTAGGCAACATAGCAAGACCTTGTCTCTACAGAAAATAAAAAATTAAAAGACAAGAGAATAAGGCCCATGACAAACTCAAAGCAGAAAGCTTCCCTCACTGCAGGTGCCACTAAAATCCACTAATCTTCTCTTGGCTCCTAATCTCAGCCCACCTCTCCCACTAACCACAACAGCCATGTCTAATTTTGACTGCCATGTTCAAGCTTTCCACCCAACCATCTCTGCCCCTCTCTCAGCAAATGACTTTGGCTCTTATGTCACCAAGAGAAAAGACATCCCTAGACCTTCTCTGTCACTAATCTGGACTCCCAGGACAGACTTATAGCTGTCTACCTTCCTTCTGTCTGCTATCAGTGTGTGTGTCCCTGCCCCGGCTGGAGGCTAAGCCCCTAACTCGCTGTTGTCACCAGCCTTTCTGCTCCATCATTGATTTCCCCCATCTGCAGTACCTTTCATATAATGAAGTCCCTCTGTAGACTCTGACCTCTTGGAACAGAACCTGCTCAAATCTCTGCAATCTCACACAGTTACTGGTTCATCCATTTCCCTTCACACCCAATCTCCTCTTGACAGTGTACACTCAGAGGCCCTCTTCCCTCCCGTTCACTCCTCAGTATTTCACTTCTGCCCTTGGGGTTTGACCAGAATTGTTTCCCTGTATCCTTTGCCCACCTGGCCTCCTCTGCGCCATCTGAAACAGTCAATGACTCCCTGTTCTGGGTTCCACTCTGATCCCCACTCCTCTGGGTTCCTGTGTGTGCTCCCCTTCCTCTCCATGGCCTCTGAGTACCAGGGTTCTGTCTTCAGTCACTTCATTCTTTCACTCTCTGTGTTGTCGGGGTGATGTCCTTCAAAAATCTCATCTGTTGAACCTGTATTCGTTCTTCTGGTCCAGAATCCTCCCAGACATGGACATCCGGTCACAGACAGGAAATCCACATCTGTGTGTCCTGAAGATATTCGTGTTCCACATGTTCAAACCTGTCCCATCCTTTCCCCTCTCAGAGCAGCTCTCCTCTTCTAGGTGTTTCTTCCTGCCCCCCAACCCAGTCAATCAGTCCTGTTGCTCTTGACTCCTCCTTCTCACCAACTTATTGGTATATCTTCAGTCATTGCTCATTAATTTCCAGAGAAGCACAACTCAGCTGACCTCCTATTCCAGATAATGTTCCTTTAATTCATTCTCTACAATCAAAGGGAAGCCTGCACTGCCAGCATTTGACCGCAGGAAGACAGAACCAGAGCGCTGGTGAAATGATTCAAAGTCTCATGGCTTCTGGTCAGAGTGGTCACACAGAGTAGGTGGTCTTGCCTGTGACTCTTTACCATTTGGAGTTCAGATGCTAGAGGTATCTTCCCATGGATGGGACTGAGGAGGCCCCCAGATAGCATCTGCCCCTCTTGCCTTGTGCTGATGAACCCTCTTTTGAGTGACCCTTTCTTGGCTGTCTTGACTCATTCAGTCATTGTTTAAGGCTGAGTCTTACCGATCTGGAAACCATTCTCCTCCTTTTTACACTTTTACATAAATTGTATATAAACTACATCTATGGTGTGCTCCCTTACAAAAGAAATAAATGCTCGTTCTAGAAAAAAAGAGAATGCAGATAAGTCAACAAAATAAAATGAAATGCATGCTTCAAGCCTTTTCTCTAAATAAATACACATTTTTATAAATATTAATCATAATATGCATTCAGTCTTGAAACCAGATTTTTACTTAACGATAAACAGTAAACAAGTTTCCATGCCATTAAATATTTTACCAACACAGCATTTTTATTATTGTGTAGAACTCCAGTGAATCAATGTACCATAATTTATTTAGCCAATTCCCTATTGTTGACTATTTGGGTTGTTTCCAATTTGCAGGGGTTCATCAAGTGGTCCCATCCCAAGAAAAATCCCACTACAGAAATGGCTTCCAGTCTTCCAAATGACAGTTTTTCAGCTTCAATAATTTTAAGACCTAATATCCACTAAAGACCATCTCCCCTCCTGTCAATTCCCACACCCATACCAGCTTCTAATCACTGTTGCTTTGTACCTTCTAAGAAGCCCTGATCTTTTATTCATTCCTGAAAATTTTCTAAAGTAGTCTTACAAATGCATTATTTTATTTTTTAAAAAATAACTTTTAGTTTGATTACAGAAATAATACCATTTTATTGTATAAAACTGGGAACATACAGATAAAAATTTTAAATGCTCATTTAGAGATGACTACTGTTAATATTTGGAATCTATCCTTCTCATCTTTCTCTCAGCATAATTTCATATGCACTTTAATAAAAATAAAATCATGCTATTATACATTCTGCACTCTGGAAATTTTATACCCTCCAGAAATGTATGTATAGTCACCTCAGCATACACACATTTTAAAAGCTTTGTCAATTTAATATCTCCTTATAATTTGCATTTCTTTGGATATTAATGAGATTTAACATTACTTTGAGAGATTTACTGGCATTTTGGCTTCTTTTTGTGAATTGGCTGTAATTGTCCTTGACCCCTCCTGCCATTGGAGACTTGGAGTTGTGTTTATTGAATATTAAGAAGGTCTTGGCCTGTGAAGATTTGACCCTCTGTCATTTTTCTCACAGGAGTTCTTCCCATTTATTTGTAGGGCTTTTTGATATTTGAAAGTTTAAAATTTCCTGTGTAGACAAATCTATCTTCTAGATTCTGCCTTTGTTTTCAAAGCTTAAGAAATATTTCTTCACCCCAAGGTAATAAAAAGATGCATCTGTATTCTCCTTTAGCGGTATTATTTCATTATTTAAATTTTTACATAATCTGGGATTTCTTTTGGTGCTTGGTATGATAGATTTAACTGTTTATTTTTTCAGTTGTGCCAACTGCATTTACTTAAAATTCTTCCTTTTCTAATGAGTTTAAATGTCACTGTCTTGGTCCATTTGTGCTACAGTAACAAAATACCTGAGACTGGGTAGTTTCCAAATAACAGAATTTTATTTCTCACAGTTCTGGGAGTCCAAGAGCAAAGCACTGGCAGGTTCATTTTCTGGTGAGGCTTCAGTCTCCACTTCCAAGATGGCGCCTTAAATGCTGAATCCTCTGAAGGGGATAGGGGAGGGATGCTATGTCCTCACATCAGAAGACAGAAGGACAAAAAGAGCTGAATGCTAATAAAGGCCTTAATCCCATTCATGAAGATGGAGTCATCATGGCCTAATCACCTCTTAAAGGCCCCACCTTTTGTTGCATGACCTATAAGCACATGTAACACCAATTATAACCACATACAAGTCTGTGTGATTGCAGTTGTATTTTCAATATCATTCTCAAAACCACAAAGTTTTGAAAAGACAACCAGTCTGTTTCCTATTGTCCTACAAAGCCTATTTCCTTGTATATGTACAAATAATTGTGCTTGCATTAACAACACTTTTAATTAAAAGTTAGCTACCTAATAATAGAAGATACTTAAAATGTTCATTTTTCAATTTCCAGATTAAATAAATATTTTAATGGTGAATATTTTTTTAAAAGACCCCACCTTTTAATACCATCACATTAGCAACACCTGAATTTTGAAGGTGACACATTCAAACCATTGCAGTCACTATTTCATGTTCTAAACCTATTCATTTTTTCTGTTTCTAAACTTACAATTTTCTTCCATTGCTCATGCATATATTCTTTTGCCACTACCATGCTTTAAGAATTATTGTAGCTCCGTAATGTATTTTGTCATTTGGGAAGGCAGGTTTTCTTCCAACATTCTTCTTTTATTGAATTTCCTGGAAATTGTTATGCATTTATTTTCCCAGGATTCTTCCCTCCATACACGTCCAACTTTCTAACTTTGCTGGTATATAGAAAATCTACTAATTTTATCATTTAGGGAGAGCAATAGGCCAGCTTACTGAACATTTTTATGATTTAATTAATATTTTTTCAGTTGACTTGCTTGAATTTTCTTAATAGACAGTTGTATCACCTGCAAATAATAATTAATATTTTTTATTTTTATTTAAGATACTTATTGTTCTTGTTTCTTTTTCCTGTCTTATCCCAATGGCTAAAACGTCTAGAAGAGTGTAGAATACTGTTAGGGGTCCCCTTGACTGCATGCTGCCATATGTAACAAGTTACATTTCTCTGATGTTCCTGGCCATCGTCCAGTTCTCACATATTCCTCCTTGGGAATATTTTATTAGTGCCTTTGGGAGGAAGAATTTGTTTGCATGGCTCAGCCTTTCTGGATTCTCTTTAGACCTGCTATATGAGGAGAGGACATTTTCTGGTCTCTCTGCTTCCTGTGAAGGGCCCATCCTAGTTGAGTGTGGGCGGAGAAGGGTCAGAGCGGCCAGTGACTGTATGTTGTCTAATTCAGGGATTGCTAGCAAGCTTCTCTGGCTTCAGATCTAAAGCCACATGCTGCAGTTGGCTTCACCCAGTAATGAAGCTGACATTTTGATCCCATGTGTCTGATGACTCTTCTCAATTGATTCCAAACTGAGACAGGGAAAAAGTGGCTATAGTGAGCTTGTTGTTTTGTTCTTGACAATAGTTTAATAAAAACATCTCTGTGTCAGTATTAAATATGATGTTGGTCATTACTTTTAGAAAGATAGTCTCTATTATATAAGAAAGGATCCATTTATTCTGACTTACTAGAGGTTTTAATAAGAAATGAATATTTAATGGTATCAAATGTTATTTTAACATCTATTGAGATACAATTATATTTAACTTTTATTTTATCTCATACTATGAGATAAGATAAAATATACTAACAGTTTTTTTAAGCTAAGCAAACTTTTCAGTCTTACAATAAACTACTTGATCATATGTACAATTCTTTCAGAACATTTCAGAACATTGATTTGTCATTTTACATAGAATTTTTGCATCTATATTTGTAATTGATGTCAGTCTCTTTTTGTTGTTATTACTGATTACTAATATATTTGTTGTGTTTTATTTGGCTTTTTGTGAATATTTGACTTTTAAATTTTTTCTCAACAAAATTATGCTTTCTACCCCTTCCTGATTTCATTTTTATTTCTTTTTATTTTCCTGAAAAAACATTCATTTCATTAAGGCTTTCAAATGAATTAAAATATATTTTCTTGAAGATTTTTAAAAATTTATTTTTTTGAGTTGAGGTCTTACTCTGTCTTCCAGGCTGGATGCAGTGGCACCATCACTGCTTACTGTAGCCTTGACATCCTGTGCTTAGGTGATCTTTCTGCCTCAGCTCCCAAGTGGCTAGTACTTCAGGCGCGCCCCAGCACACCACCACACCTGGCTTTTTTTTTTTTTTTTGAGAGATCAGGTTTTACTATGTTGCCCAGGCTGGTCTCAAACTCCTGGACTCAAGCAATCTTCCTGCCTCAGTCTCCCAAAGTGCCAGGATTACAGGCATGAGCCACCGTGCCTGACTTAAAATTCTATTCTTTAGCCAGTTTTAGCCTATTTTTCCCTAAGGTTATGGATTTGTGTTCATTCTCATGATTTCGATTGTCCTTGTTAGAGACTATTTACACTTTCTTTTTGAAAAAAATGTTGAGGATTTCAATAATTTTGACTATTTTTCTATCCATTTCATTCTTCTCTAAATGTATTAGTTCTATATTCTTGCTTTTGTAGTTTTATCTTGATGCTATTTTCTGTTATTGAGATAAATGCTTATTTCCCTTCTTTCTTGTTTTATAAAAAAGGCATTTAAGGTTATGCATTTTCTTCTGAGGACAACTTTGGTTACTTACCAAGAGTTTTGTTATGTAGTACTCTCACTGACATTCATCTGAAACTAAATTTCTTATTACTGATTTGATTTGTTCTATAACCCATAAGTTATTTATAAAAAAAGATTCTGTTTTTAATATCCAAGTACTTTGATGGTTTTTGTTTTTGTTTTTTTTCCTAAGAGTATTGATATATTTTCATTTTATTCACTTGTGGTCAGAAAACATATTTCTTTGAAAATTTATTACTATTCTCTGTATAGCAACAACAAATGTTGCACAGACATTTTAACAGACTATGTGTTGTTGGTTTACATACTACAGAATGTAATACATATCTACTAAATCTATTTATTTATTATATAATAATAGCAGGCAGTACATCTACCACTGCCCAGTACATTGGGGAATTTCCTGCTGATTTCTGTCCAGTCTTACCTTGGTTGAGAAGTCTTTCTCTTTACTCCACTATCCCTTTACAAGTTCTTGCCCATTTTCTACTGGGCTATCTACCTTTTCTAATTAATTTTTAGGATCTCTCTTTTCAGTGGGATTTCTGAGTACCCAGACTCCTAAGGTTTAGTTGCCCGTAGTTGACAAGTCAATGAGGAGAAGGGCTAGGCAGTCTTGGGAATGCCAAATATCATCCAAACCAGATGTTCAATGGCTAACAGATGGACCTTTGACATGTGAGGCCCAGAAAGTGAGCTAAGGGACCCTCCAGCCCTCCTTCAGTCCCCATGGAGACTCCTGGTATTCACAATAGAAAATGCTGTTCTTCATAATCTATCTGGGGGACACCTTATCCACATCTCCACCTCCCCCAGTCCCAGTCTTTGTCAGTGTCAAATTATGGGGAAATTGGCAACTAATTCCTATTCAGAACCCTAAATGCCCATACTTTAAGAAGTAAGATAGACAAGTGGGACCTCATCAAACTA